>JAMYXO010001199.1:0-15000 GCA_033310375.1 Conus canariensis
TTCCTTTTCCCCTCGATCGAGAACCCCACCCCCTAAAACAATTCTAAGATGTTAGCGACATTTATCTCTTTCCCTTACGGGGGCAAATTTTCTAATTTTTCTTTCCAGGGGCACATAAACACCGCAAAACCGGGGATTGCTGGGGCCCAAAAAAGCTTAGTTGCTTCCCCCAGAATTGTCCACTCTGTTCTCCCCTAGACCAGGCCTTGGGGTTCCACCTTGACAATCCCCCGGGGTGGTTCCCCCAGGGGCTATACCGGAGAGGGGTTTCTCCCAAAAATTAACTAACAGGGGAATTCCTTTTTCACCTTAGTGGGGGTTGACTTAAATTTTACAATCAAATAATCAACTGTCGTTCTGGGGAACAACAAAAAACCCAAAAATCTAACAACCATTTCCATACCCCATCCTCCCAAAAATTTGGGACGTTTTTGGTAAGAAGGGGAAAGTTAGTTCACATCATTAATTTGCAAACCCCCTTTCGCTAAAACGGGGTTTTTGCTCACACAAGATCCTTTCTATACCCAACAAGAAAAAAACCTTTTAAAAACTCTCATTGATAAAACTGAAACCAGTTTTTTGAACATTAAAAAAAAAAGAAATTTTGCCTTTTTTTTCGCATACACAGAAAAAAAGATTTTGCCTCCTGTACTAACATCAATGCAACACACAGCAAAGGGGGTACACACACCTACACATCCCTAATTACACAAACGGTACATTTGGGTCAAACCTAAAGGTCAACTAAGGGGTCACACACCACCCTCAACAGCAGCACACAAAGGGGGTACACAACCTACCACACAGCTAAGGGGAAATACCACACCACACATCCACTAATGGGTAACCCCTACACAGTCACAGCAAGGGGGACCAACCACCTCACAGCAAAGGGGGGACACACAACCCTCAAGCACAGTCACACTAATGGGACCAACCTCAGCGCAACAAATACACGACCACCTCAACACATCACCAAAAGGGATAACCCCTCACTTCCACAAGGGGTAACAACCCGACAAGAATTACACAACCTACAGCTCACATAATTCCAACCCACAGCATCACAGCTAAGGGGGACACAGACCCACAGCTCCACTAATTACACACACTACAGCATACACAATACACAACCCACACTCACAGCAATACACACCCCTACACATCACACAAGGGGTACACGCCCCAAGCACACACTGGGGGTACAAAACCACACAGTCAATCTAATTACAAAACCCCACAGTCACAGCAAGGGGGACACACACCTACACATCCGCAATGGGACACAGACCCCCATCACACTAATTACCCACCTACACGCCACTAAGGGGTCACAACCTACCTCACCTGGGGGTACCGACTCACGCAGTCAACTAATTACAAACCCACAGCAGCACGGTAAGGGGGACACAATCAACATTTTTTTCTATCATCCCCTGCATCTTTTTTCACACATTAAGAATGCTTTTTCTCACTACTGCAAATAAACTCCCTCTCTCCCTCTCTCTCTCTCCCTCTCTCTCCCCCTATCCTCCTCTCTCTCTCTCTCTCTCTCTCTCCTCTCTCCAGTAATAGTGAAATAAAATCAATGCCTTATCGAAATTCAAAACTTCACCCAACTAAAACCCAACATATAAAGGGGAAAAATCAAAATTATTCATTGTACAACAAATCAGTGTAACCCCAAACGGGGTATCCAATAAAACATTTTGGGTACTTTTGGCTTTTTTTTTGTTTTGGTTAAAAAGGGTGAAATTTCGAGAAAATGTTTTTTCTGAACTTTAAAAAACGCAATGACTTTATAACAAAAAAATAGAAAATACTTTAAAAGGGCAGATTTCAACATATCGTTCCTTTAAATCTTATGGCAGCCCAGAAATATTTAACGATTTTTTCCATTTTTTTAAACTCGCAAAAGGGTTTTTGGGGATTTAGACTTTTTATATTTTGTCCCTCAAAATAACCTAAACTCCCCAAAACTTTCCCTGCTGTCACCACACGAACAAATAAATTTTTTGGGTTTTTTCCACCTATAAAGGTTAAAAAAATAAAAAACATTTTTCCTCTACTAAAAATTTCATCAAGTGTCATTCTTCTTTTTCTCAAAAAGAAAAGAGAATTGACCCCCCGTACCAGTTCATTGTCAAAGCACACACAAAGAAAAACTCTATCATTAACACACAAAAATCGGGGAATTCAGAAGAAAAAAAATTTTTTTTATCAAATATTTTTTTTCAAAATTTCAGTTAGGGGCCACGCGTGGGTTTCTCTTTTTTGTTTGACCCACTCCTTTTCAAAAAAACTTTTGAGTTAGTTTGACGAATTATTATTTTTCCTTTTCATTTTTTTTTTTCTCTTTTTTTTATTGTCCTTTCCTCCCAAACTCCCTTATCATCATCATCACATCTCATCATCATCATCATCATCATACATCATCATACCCTCACCCTTTCCCGTCTTCTCGTCGTCACCGTCAAAATCCTTTTCGTCATCATCACCAAGACAACAATAACATAACTGTTTTTAATACATAATGTCATCCTTCTTGTTTACAGTCAGCATAAATAACAGATATTTATATAATAAAGACAGAAATCCTTATACTGATTTTATTATGAAAAAATGATCCGGCGAAGTCGCTCATTGTGTGACCAGACATTGGGGCTGACCTGGTGTAGGTCGCCCAGTGTATGACCAGTGATAGGGTGACTTGGGGAATTCCTTTCTCAGTGAACAAATAATGGGGTGACCTAGGTAAAAACAAATAAGTGGACACAGTAAAGCCTAACTGTGGGAACAATATCTCACCAATGAACAGATATAGGGCGCCCAAAGGGGAAAATGTTGTCATGATGAGCAAATGAAACGGTCCCTGAACTATTTGCTATAGAAAACATTGATTCCATAATTGGGAAAATTCTCATGAAAAAACGAATAATGGGGTGAGGATACTAGGAAAAGTTCATTCAATGAAAAATTGTAATTTTTACAATTCTTTTACATAAAACAAGGCATATCGTAACCTAGGAACAGTTTATATACAACAAGACTGACTTGGGATTTTTCTCTCATAAATCAAAAATTTGATAGGTGATGTAAGGACATTCGAATAATGAACAAAAATGGATGACCTAAAAAAATTCGTCCATAACGGAAATAAAGGTGGACCTCGAAAGTTTCTCTATGAACCACAGTTAATACCAGCTAAACAACGTTCATGAATTAACCACTGCTGGGGCACTCTGGAAATTTTTCCTAAATGTACAAAATTATTGTGCAACCAAGGAAAGATCATTCATAAATCACACTTGTAGATCGACAGGGGACATTTTCGCTCATCAGAATTAAAATGAAGGTCCGGGGTATTTTTTCATAATGAACAAATATGTGAGGCCTAGTGGCTTTGCAGGACCAATCCACTTATTGGGTCCACCATTGATCTTCATGACTGAAGAACCAAATATTGCAATCTGCCCGTAAACCCCACCCGATATTGCGACCCCAGACAAAAGGCTTGGGAAACAAGGACCAATTTATTAGACCATTTGAGTGTAAAACACGCCGCCCCTCGCAACTTTGGGGTGTTGTGGGTGTGTTTTTTGTTGTTTTGTGTGGTTGTGTGTGTAGTGGGTTGTGAATGTTTTTGTGTGGTTGTTTCGTAATTTGTGTGTGCGTCGTCGTGCTACTTCTCTGTTTTAAAGAAGAAAGAGAGAAGAAGAAAAAGAAGAAAAGAAGGGGGGGAAAAGAGAGAGCAATTCTTTTTCGTTAAGACAAGCACTCTTTCAAAGTCATACGACAAAACATCCAAAACTAAAAGTTTCCTCCCTTTTCCACATTTCGCCACCCCGAACTAAACCCTTATCCATTACTGCAAACCCTACTACAAGTCTTAAACCCGAAAATTCCAACCACAATTTTAATGACAACCACAGTCCACAAATTTAACAATCGACCATGGGTCCCCTTATCCACCTTTCCTACCTTCGACTTTAGGCCTTTTGGTGCCTTCTAGAGAACTATAAATACACTCTGGCCCCCCAAACCCCCCACTCCAACCCGAAGCCGTTTTCCTTTCCCTCCGCCGCTTACCCAATGCCTATTTTATATTCTCTAATAGTAAACACTTACAAACATACATAATTTAGGATATCTTTTTTAAACACAATTTAAAAACTTTTAACTAGTTTTTGCTTAATCTTCTTTTTTCTTGATCGTTTTTCAATAAAATCATTTTCACCATCATTCATCAAATCTCTCATCTTTCAGTAATAAAACAACATCTTAACTGTCTCTAAATCTTTTAAACGATTATATTTTACATAAAATCCACACACTTATCCTACATTTCTTCCACGAAAGCCATTTCCGGCCGAACATCACTAAATAATAGGTCTGCTTCCCCCCAAACATCTGTACACCAGTCTTGACTGTCACTTTTTTGCAAACCAAGACAACACAATAAACGACGCAGTAATCCAAACCGCGCCCTTTTACAAACGGTGCCTCCTTATCAAAAAACACCCCCCCGCCAGCTTTCACCGGGCTCGCCGCGCTTTTCACAAATGTTCTTGAACATTCCAATGGGGAACCCCACTTCGCTTTTTCATGTGGGCGGTTTGTTGGGTTTGGGTTTACACTTTAAAACAGAAAAGGCCTTTGTTTACACAGAACACAGCACACATCATAGTTGACAATTACAACCTTCTTCACATCCAGCAGCTGCCAACCGGCGTGGGTTTTTAGAGCAATGTATCTTTGGCGCAACGCTGCTTGTGTAATAAAATTTCAGATTTCGAGTTCCAATTTTTTCAAAGATTCTGTCGTTTTCTTTTTTAAACCAACAAGGATTCAAATGCTACACATTTTTACTACACTATTTTACAACACACACACACACAGCACCGCACAAACAGCAATTTTAAAAAGGTTGATCATCGGGGAAGGGCGGGGCAACTATTCACCAAATGAAAATCTGCCCCACGCAGGCGGCGAAACGTTTTTTTGCTATAGCGGGCTGCCTCTTTCTGTTTCTTCATCCCTAACAGATTCAGCCACCCACAACAATCACTGCACAGCCCCACCACACCTGTTCATCACAAACAATGGCTGACATATCAAATGAGAAGTGGGGCCTACCATTCCACTTTTCGCCCCAAGTCCTTAATTAATCCCCCAATCCTTAATTAAGTCACCCCAATCCTTAATTAATCCCCCCCAAGTCCTTAATAAGTTCTTAATTAAGTCACCCCAAGTCCTTAATTAAGTTACCCCAATCCCTAATTAATCCCCCAATTCTTAAACAAAAATTACCCCAAGTTCTTAATCTAGTTCTTAATCAATCCATTAAGTTTTTTAACAATCGTCATCAAATCTTATCAGTTCTTATTTAATTTTTATCAAGTCTCATCAATCGTTATCAATTCTTATTCAACACTTTTAATTTTATTAAGTCTTGAAATATTATTCCAAACTGAAAGGATCAAAATATCTTTTTGTTGGCGGTTCTCATGCTTTTTGTTGGGTTCGATTTATGGTTAGATTTTTTTTGACTGCTTGGTTTTTTTCTGGCTTGTTTATATTTTTAAAACCTAATAACCACCCCCACAGCAATGACGCCAAAAATGGCAACTTTTAAATTCAATATTTCCAACGACTTTGGTTTATTCTTGAACAACTTTGTTTTACAGGGGGTTTTAAAACAACTTGGGTTTGGGCGTTTATTTTCATAGTTTACATTCGTGATTGAACATTAATTTTTTTTTTTTTCCCACTCTGCAATTTTTCCCTGCTGCAACCCCCCAGATGGAGGCTTTTACGGGCCTTTCCCTCATATTTTCTGATTCTGTTTCCCTGTTTTTTCCCTCTTTTAAGGGAAACAAAATAAATATAAAGAAATTTAACCCATATTAGCTAAAATTTTTCCAAATCTTAATATAATCACACCAGAGACTCTAATGATTTGTTAAAACTATCCGCTTAAATCTACAAAAATTTGTTCAAAAAGGGGAAAAATTACTAACTATTTTGTAAAAACAAGAACCTTTCCCCAAATTTTTTTAATTTCTTGCCCCCAGTTCGTTCATACTTTTTTTTAAAAATTTTCTTTGGGGGAATTTGTTATCTTTCATGCAATCCCCCAAGGGGTACTTTTTTGTTTTTCCACCTTAAAAATAACCTTTCCTTTTTGAAAAAAGTTTTCCTCATTTGATCATTTTAACATAATTCGAAGTAATCTCGCTTTCATTTTTTAAATTTTTAAATTATTTTATTTTTAAAAATGACCCCAAAAAAAACATACAAACCCTTTGTACCCCATTTGCTTTTTTTTGGGCCTAAGTGGATACACAAGCTTGAAAACCTTTAAAAATAAAACCAGCAATTTTGGGAAAAACTGACTTTGAAGACTCAGAAAGCAATTGGTTATTACCTTTTTTGAAAAAATTTTCTTTAAAAGGGGAAAATCCAAGATCAATTTTAAAATTAAAAAAAAAATTTATAAAAAGGCTTCACGAAATGATGATGGGGGCGCTGTTTAATGCCTTTTTTTTGGGGGAAAAATTACGCTTAGAAAACACAAAAAAAATGAAAAAAAGACAAAAAAGTTGAGCAACTAGCTCGCAAAACCCCCTTTAAAACAAAGAAGGAGCATTAATTTTTAACGACGACTTAAACAAGGGGCACACACACATTTAAAAATTTGACCACAATAAAAAAATTTTAAAAAAACCAAACAATTAAAAATTTTTGCCCCCCAAAAATTTTTACATTTTTATCCCTCAAAAAAAAAAATGCAAGAAAATTTTTTTTTTTGGGGCATGCCCGCTTTTTTTGTTGCACAAAGTATTGCAATAAAAAGTAAAAATCTATTTTCCCAAAAAGGGATAAAGGGAAAATAACAGAATTAAAAAAGTTTACCAAGCGGGGGGAGTCATAACAAACACAAAAAAAAAGGTTCAAACAAGCTTTTGGCAATTTTTACCACCCCAAACGAATACAAAGCCCCACTTTGTCAACACAATACCGAACCCCCAAAAAAAGGGATCTTTAATTTTCCCCCAGAACGATTAAGAAAAAATTTTTAATACCACTTACGTCATTGAATAGTTTCAAATCAAAACGAACCATTAACAAAAAGAGGGTTTTCTGCGTGCTGTCGTTACAACTATTAAAAAGGGGCCCTTAATTATCCTCGCATTTTCCGAATGGAAAAAAATTTAAAGGTCAAGTAAATCAATTATTTTAAAACATAATTTTCATTAAAAAAGGGTTCCGGGGGTTACGACCGGGTTTTGAAAACTTAAAAAACATTATCTGAAATTTTTTTTTTCCACCAAACAAGAATGAAAATCCGAACACGGGAAAAGGGTAAAAAGCTGCCTCATTTTTTCTACTGCAATGGAAAAAAAGAAAATTTAAGGCAAAAAACCCTAAAGAATCAAAAAAAAAAAAAAATTTTTAAGGGATCTTTACAAGCAA
Organism: Conus canariensis; assembly: GCA_033310375.1. Lineage (NCBI taxonomy): Eukaryota > Metazoa > Mollusca > Gastropoda > Neogastropoda > Conidae > Conus > Conus canariensis. Next base: position 7,477 of record JAMYXO010001199.1, read on the forward strand.
ACTTTTCCATTTGGTTTGAAATAAGTCCTTTATTTCCCGGGGAACAAAAGGCACCCGCATGGGGAACCGTCCTTTTGGGGGGTTTTATCAAGAAATAAAAAAATTGTAAAATGAACCCCCTGTTTATTTTTACAAAACTGCACAACAAAACGCAACCCCTCAAAAATTTTTTTAAAGAAAACCAAAAATCCCCCAACCGTTCCGTTAATTTTAATTACGTAAATAATTTGTTTAAAAAAGGGAAACTAAAAGGGAAAAAATCTTACATGAAAATAAAATATGAAAAAAAAGACCTTTTAAAAATTTAAAACAAGAATCAATAACTGTTCAGTTTTAAAAAAAATTAAGGGGATTTTTCGGCACACGCACGCCCTATCGCCTACGACCCCCCCAAAAATTTTTTATTATCAAATAACATAAAAATTCTTTAAAAAATAAAAAAAATTTTGTGCACAACAAGCAAAAATGAGAAAAAATTTTTTTTTGGATTTGATAATTGACTTCTAGATAAATTTGGGGGAAAAAATAAACCCGCATGAAAAAGGTTGTAATTATCTTTTCCCCCAAAGCCCATTTTCATAGAAAACCTGGTTAACAACACCCCCTTTTTGTTTGCTATCTAATGACTTTTTGTTACAACATTGTTTGATCTCTAGATAATCTAGTTTTACTTTCAGAAAAATCTTTTCAAAAATTTTTTTATATTGTCAGATATGCTTTATTTCAAACACACGAGATTTCCCTTTTTTTTTTAACAATTTTTTTGGGGTTAAAAAAGAATTTTCGACCTAAACCAACAAACCCTTATACACCCAATAATTATTTTTCATTCCCAAAAAACCCCTTCTTTTAATATTGAATGCAAATGAATCTTTGAATCAAGGTCGTACCATCCCAGTCCTTTACCCACTTAAAATTTCCATGTCTTTATAATATCTTCAGTGGATTCGATTAAAAAGGGAAAATCTTATCTGTGTACAAACCCGGGGGACCGGGATACAAGGCTTAAAATTCATAAAAATTCTAACACAAAAGCTTGACGCTCAAAAAACAAAACCCAATAAAAACGGTTTAAAACCTTTGACTTTTTTTTTTTTTCTCTTTGCCAAAAACGACTGAAATCTCCAAGCCCTAAAATTTAGGTTAGAAATTTACTTAATTAAGGGTTCTCTCTTACCATCAACACTTTACCTTGGCGGATTCCCATGTTTTCCCCAAACACTGTTTTCTTCAATAAAATTTTTTTTCAATCGGGGGTTTAGTTCTGAGTCAGGTTTCTTATGTATTTTCTACTGTTCTTGATAAAAGCAATTTACGATGAAAACTGCAACTTAAAACCAGTCTTAAATAAAATTGTAAAACCCCGAACAAACATTTTTTTTTTTCCTCGAGATACCAATTTATTGTTTTTTTTTGCCACTTTAACTTTCGGCTGCTAATGATATCATTAGGAATCAGGGATTTTGGGATTTCAATAATTCAAAATCCACATTTTTGATCTGGCGCAACCTCAACCACTTTTTGTTTTTGAAAAATTTTCTTCTTTTTCATTTTAAATTTTCGTAAAAGGATTCCCTTTTGCCCACCATACAATTTTTTCCCCAAAAAATACAGAGATAGTTAACCTTTTTTGGGGATCATAGTCGCCAATTTTTGTTTTTCTTTACAGAATGTGCACCCATCTGTTCCCCCACCAACCTTTTTTAATCATCTGAGGGCTTAACAAAAATCAATTTGTCCCCCAAAAATTTTAAAAAGGTCCCACCCCCCGGGAAAAATTTAAATGCGGGGATCCACAAAATTTTAGGGGGGCTTCCATAATTCAAAGACCCCCAAACAAACAAGTATCCCCTTAAAATGACATGATATCCCTTTTTTACACTCTAATTCTCCACGATTTGGCAGTGGTAACAAACACGGTTCCTTTTCCCTGAACAAAAAAACGCGTTTTGGGGGAAGTTATTTCACAACCTTGAAATTTTCATTACTAAAGGGGAAAACCCCCTTCTAACAAGTCAAAATTCTTCTTTTTGGGGGAATTTAAGGACAAGCCAGTGATCTAAGAACCCTAGTGTTGCATAGATCGTAAAAACATTTTTTAATGAAACACGTACTTTCGATGACTTGCAATGTACACCCTAATCCGGGGTTTCTCTTGCTTAAAAGGGGGAAGTCTAACCCTCGAAGTTGTGAAAAAATATAGGCATTTTAGTTTTTTTAAAATTTTTTTGAAGATTGCATTTTTTTTGCTTCCTCAAACTTTCCACAAAGGATCGGGTCTTTTACTGGGGGTTCCCCGGGGCCCCCCAAGGCCCCCACAAAACCAACATGGTCTAGCCCCTATGTTGTTGGTCTTCAGGGCAAAAATTTTTAAAAGTTTAGATTATTAAAACGCTTACGCATTTTCGCAGGTTTTTTTAAAATATTTGCAATTTTTTCCCTTTAAAATTCTGGGTTTGAATGGGGCCCCCGCCAAAAAAATGATAAGGCAAATGACAAATGATTTTTCTCTTTTTGATTTTGAAGTTTTGGGGGGTTTGGGCCTTCATAAGGAAAAGAGTAAACGAATCTGCGTAAACAACATATGGGCATTTAACCGTTTCCATTTTAAAACAACTTTTCCTTCCCGGGGAAATTATTCTGTATCACATCAACGGGGCTAAACAAGTTTACATGTTCGCTCGCACTTAAAACAATTTTTGAAAAATTTTTTACAAATTCTTTTTTCATTTTTGTATTCACTAAAACACTTTGCGTTTTTAAGTAGTGCAACCCCTTAACTTGCATCGGGGAAGTAATGATTTTGGGGTTTGGTTTTCCCATTTGGGGCTTTCTTTACACCCCAATTGGCAAAAGGGGTTGGGTTTTTTCAACCAGTGGACTTAACATTTTTGAGGGGTTTTTTTTTCAAAACATAATTTTTTACAGCATGGGGAAAATTAAAACCTTAAATAAATCATTGCCCACGAAATTTTGATACTCCTCTGCATTTTGGCACGTATGCAGCCCAGCAAGAACGCCCACATAAAAAAATTTTCTCTGTTTTTTTTTTCAAAACTGCTTTCTTTTCAACAATTTGGGGCGGGGAATGTAAATTTCCTAAACCCTCATATTCCGTTAAAATTTTTCTAACTTCCCCCTCACCAACCAAGCCTCTCTTTTTGGTTTTTTAACTTCTTAAACTTGAAAAAAAATTACGCCCAACCTTTTAAGTCATTAGGGAAAGAATTTCGCTTTTATTGAACCCAATCTTTTTCTCATTTATTTTTAAAAATCATTAAACAACAAAAAATTTTTAAAGGGGGGGTTTATTGTTTTTTACTTGGAACTTGAGAAATAGCGTGTACAACGCTTTCCCGCACGTTTTTTGGATTAATAACTTCTAAATCAATCTCATTTAGTGCTCTTGACAAACGCTCTTCCTCGAGCATTGCTTCAAACAATTCATCTGAACCTTCATATATCTTATCCATGTTGAGCTTCTTTTCTAACTCAAAATATTTATTTAAATCAAAAATAAATACTTAATCAGAATCAATATCAACGGTCTTTTTGTGCTTGGACTCGTAAACTAAAGTATAAACGCCCTTTGGGATTGTTAATGTGAGCTGTTTAGAACAGAGTTTAATGTTTCGTTTACTTTTTTTTAAACATTCCTTTTTTATCTGGTCGGTGTCTGGTTGTTGAGAAAAGTTGCCCTTGCCTTTCTTTGAAGATCAAACTTTTGTCTTTTGTAGTCCTCAAAATCAGCCTGTAGGCGACTAATTCTTCATCCGTGATGTTCGAGTCAGCAAGTGCTTTATTTATTGTCAGTTTGAAGGAAACTAATTTAGCTGTTATTAGTTGAACCATAGCTGTGTGCTTTTGGAGTTTAGCTTTTATTTTTTTGCTGACAGCACTTACAGCCAATGAACACAGGCCAAGAGTTAAAGACACACCACCTAGAGGTATAGCTAACCGGTGCACCTACGCCTGTTGCTAAGAGACCTACACTTGTTCCTGCTGTTAAAGCACTAACCGCCGATGCTCCAGTATTAACATATGTAACAGCATTAAAGACAGCAGAATACCTTCGTTTGGTTTTACTGTATTTTGAAAGGTCCTGCTCTAGTTGGGTTTGCATTTGTGTTATGTTTGTTAATCTGAAAGTTTTTATGTCTACGCAACAGAGTTGCCTACTATCTCTTCTTTGGGCACTTTTGGATAAGTCGTAACAGACATGCTTTTTTAAAATAAAAATAATTTAGTATTGGATATCTTTTAATCTGTTATCTTGAATATTCACTGCGCATCATATATTAAAAACAAATGTACATTAAGTGGTTTATCACTCTCTTTTTCTTTATCAATTTGAATGTTTATTACGTCTTTATCTGTCTCCACTCCCATGCAACTGATTATCTTCTGTTGACCTTAGGTCAATCCATAAACCGTATTTCGTTGTTAAAATATTCATCAAGTCTAACACTGTGAAGGTGTAGATCTTTAGACACAAGGTCTACTGTTGGATTTCTACACCTCCCGCCTCCAAACAATTTTCTATTTCATCAAAATGATGATAAGTTTAAGCCCACTACCGTAGACTTGGTTAGGACTACCCTCAATTGAACATTGTACTTTCGTTATTTTAGGATTGATAAACTTTTCACTTTGTCTTTTGAATGGTTCTTCATCTTCACACAGCAATAAAATACCTTTAAGGGATCGTGCTGCGGCACTAAAACTAAAATTCCATATTGTGTCTGCCCTGCTTTTAGGATATTTAGTATGAGAATCACTCTTTCGTAATATATTGCTAATTTTGACTGATATTGTTGCTCAATCAGCCTTGCTAAGTTAGGGTTGCTAACAATGTCAAACTCTAACGAGATGTCGAAAATGCTGTACTTTGCGTTAGAGTCTGTAGATTTAATGACACGTTTGTATTCATTAAAAGTTAGTTCATTATGACAATCTGTCTTTTAATGCTCCTTGAAAGTATGGCGCATGCGCTTTAACAACTCAAAATCTAAGGGTATAGAAAAGCGATTTCCAAAAGCAAAACTTACAGCTTCATACTTGTTGCCGGCTTTAGCACTTCGGCGTCTATTCTGTGTTTTAGTGCTTTCGTTATTTTCGATTCCTTGAAACGCAAGACGGCCCTTTCATTATCGGTTAGCCATAGATCACAATAGATTAAAAATATGTCTGCATTGTGTAAAGAAAATATTTCTTGCCCCTCAAGTTTTATAGAAATTTTCTTAACGATTGCCCGTCCCAGATTCTGGACTAACTGTCCTGTTTTCGTCTGTTGCTGATTCTAGTTCTATTTTGAAAGTAAGCCGTGCAGATCCTGGCACAATCACTTCATCTGCTCCTAGGTCTGGAAATTTAACAGTAAGAATTTGATCTGAATCAATAGTAGATGGATTATTTGGAACAATAATATTCTGTTCATTTCCCTTCACGCCAAACGGCTCTTTCAGTCTTCTATGCGGGTCAAGAATCGAGCCATATGCTTGTGACATTTTTTTATAAAACAAAATAAAAAGTTAATTATTTAAAAACATGGCAGGTGAAGAAGATTATGATGTTTTTGATCCTGGAGACGACATGAGTGAAATGACTCCTTTGACACAACCATCGCGCTCATTGCGACATGAATTAACAGAAAGTAAGGTCAATCATTGTACCAAAGTTTAGGCCAAGAACCTCCCGAATTTATAGACCCTAATGATTTTGAAACAAAAAATGATCACTTGTTTTTTAAAAATGATAAAGGTGAACTTGTTCAGCTTACATCTAACCAGACCCCATCAAAGTTTTTAGCAAAGACTACAATTAGACAAAGGCTCAGTGTGAGCGATCAAAATCGCCTTTGCATTGCAAACCGCGAAGATTAGACAGTGAGGCATTGCTAAACTTCAAAACACACTACAAGAACTCCCAACAGAAATTCAAAACATACCCTTAAAGATTTAAGCCCAACAGCAGACGAAATAATAGAAACCAGTTTTTCAGAAGAAACAGTATTAAAAACAATGCACGATCCGCCGCTACCTATGAGAGAAATAACGGCCCTTGATCATGCTTTGAGAAGCATCAGAGGCGAATTAACAAACAATTTAGCAAAACTGGGTGAACTAGATGAGCATATAAAAAGAGAAAAAGAAAAACTAGTTGAGGCTGATGACCACAACTTAGGACCTGGTGTTAAAGAAAGAATAACACAAAGACTAAAAGATCTTGAACAAGAGAGATCAGCAAGACTAGAAGTGTTGTCTACTAACCGAGAACAATTACGAACTCAAGTGAGCAGAATAAGAGAAACTATCCAAAGAATTTTATATGAAGACACAACGTTAGCAGAACGAATAAGAACACTGTTTAGAGAGCAAGGTGTCACATTAGCGAGCGTTATAACAGCCTTAGGATTTGCAATAAGTACACTGGTGTTGGCTATTACAGGCGGCGGTGGTGGGGAGCAGTGCCACCAGGACCACCATCTCCTCCACCTGATAAATCATGGGTAAAAAAAACAACTTGATCATCTTGCAAGTTTATTAAAAAAATTAGCCAGTAAAGCAATAGACTTTACCTGACATATTAGGGGGGCACGTTTTGCTGGCTTTTGTCTGCCGCAAGTAAAGTATTGGCTTTATGGCTGAGCACTTATGGTCATTAGTTGTCTTAATAGTTGGGTTACTTTATAGTAAGATAAAGACCAAGTAATCCTAGGGCAGTTAATCCAATAACAAGTGCTGTCTTTGGGTCAATATCAAATTCGTTACAGATCCTTTCAAAAGCCTTGTAATCTATTCTGTTGCTGAATGGATTAAACGTTTTGTCATTTGGTAATGGCGCTTGCAGTTCAGATAAAATACGTCTGAAGGTGTAATAAAAATGAAATCTATACACTGACCTCACCAAAGGATCAGGATGATTTAAATGATCAGCATACGACACTCCACACCCAGTTGATGCACAAAACACAGCAAAGTTTAACTGGTTCTGATAAAACTGCATCGGATGACTGAACCACACTTTCGGGATGTAGTCGTTTTTGATAGGAGGGTTAAGATATCTGTTTAATGGAGTACTAACCTTTACTTGAAAGGCGTCAGTCTGAGTCACAGAAATGTCGAGGGTATCAGTTGTTATATCTTTAGGACTGTAGTGCGGCCCAACAGAATATTTTGCATTAGTATATTTGAATGCACTCATTTTTAAATTTGTTTTAAAAATGTTTGTAACAATAACAACTCAAGACAGTCCTTCGTTTTTAGAATATGCTATTGATAATAACTGCGGAACCCAAAGGGTCGCACTCCATGAAATTTTTTACAAAGTCGTATGGTTTAATATAACTGAATCCAAGGAGAATAATAAGATTTAAAAAATTTGATAATAGAGGAAACTTAGTTAGCCAGTTAACCATACCTGATGGTTATTACGGGTTTTGCTCGCTAAAAGAAGCAATGAGTAACTTCGACATTACTCTCAAACTTAACAATGCAAATTTGAAAATAATGTTGACATTCAAAC
>JAMYXO010001199.1:20000-32438 GCA_033310375.1 Conus canariensis
GTGACTTCCTGTCACACTATGTTGTGTTCTATTACATCTCATCGTAATGAGTTTTATTGTAGGCCATTGCATTGTGTAGCGTTGTAATGAAATATCTTGCATTCTACTGCATAGCCTTACATTAAACTACATTTTGTCGCTCTGTAAGGCACTAACACCACAATACTGTGCTGCAATGCATCGTAATGCACGATATTGCAATCTACCCCCAGTCTCGTTCATCAGAAGTTATCGTACTTTTGCCATGAAACAGTGAAACAATATAGGTAATGTATGATAACCACGCTAAGACAATATGATACCTTACAGTTATGTGATAAAAATAAGTAAATTGTGGTAAGACATTGTGTGGTTACGCGAAATGGATAGCTGTCGGCTGATAAAGATCGGTAAATGATATTGTAAGGCAGGCTATCATATCGTTATGGAAAACTAGGGTACAGTAAAGCACCATGAACTGTAACAATGCATTGTTACCAAGGTAAAGCATTGTATAATAACATGGTATGGTCAGATGACTATAGCAAAGCATTAGGCCGTGACCTAATGTAACAAGATAGTTGTGGTATAGCGTGGCATAGTTATATGATACGGGAAGATGGGTGTGGTAAATCGTTGAGTAGTATCATGATATAGTAAGATACTTATGGTGAAGCATTATGCAAGAACATGTTAAAGTACGGTATGTAGAGTAAAGCATGGTATACTGATATATGTGAAACCATGGTACAAAAACAGGGTACAGTAAGAGAGCTAAAGCAAAGCATACTATAGTAGCTTTGTCTGGTAAGAAAGCTATGGTAAAGCATTGTATACGATGTGGTAAGGGAGATATGATAAAACATAATAATTATAGTAACTATTTGTGTTAAGAAAGCTATGGAAAATATGGCATAATGAGATAACTATGGCAAAGCATTTGCTTCGTAACATAATTTGGTAAGATAAGTACGGTAAATCATGTACATGCTATATTAAGAAAGGATAAAGTATGATACAGCAACATGATATAGTAAGGAAGCTGTGATAAATCAGTGTATAGTGTAATGCTATGGTAAGGAAGTGTGAGGAAGTCAGATGACCAATCAAAGGAGACAGTGTACACCATGTGTGCAGAAGTCTGGACAGCTGAGGGCAGAACTGAGACGGCATTCTTTGGGGATGTCAGTATTTCTTTTTCATTGCTTGATGTCACTCCCTTACTTCTTTCTCTTCACTGGCTGCCGGTCGAAAAACCAATAGATTACAAACTGTCCTTACTCTGCATTAAGTCTTTGAATGGCTAAACTCCTTCCTGCCTTTCTGATCTCCTTCATCTCGATCTTCCTTCTTGGCAGTTTCGTTTTTCTGCCGACAACACTGCTCAAAATCCCTAGATTTCGAATTAAAACCTATGGCAATCATTTCTTGGAATAAACTCCTAATATCTTTGCGTAGCTCAAACTCTCTGTCCTCCTTCAAGGCATCTCTTACAACATCACTCTTCCCCGATCAATAGCAGCTCTTTCTATCCCTTCCCTAGCCCATCAAATTGATTCTGCCATAGTGTGTGGGTGGGTGGGTGGGTATCAATATGCACCCTTGTTTGTAGGTGCATGGTACGTAGTGTAATATGCAGCTTCTTATGGTTTCATTCATGTTTTGTTTAACCTTTTCTGTATTTGGAAGCACTTAGGGCTTATGATTTAGGATTAAGCGCCATAATTAATCATTATCATTATTATGTTCAAGTGAAACCAGCTTCACGTTATTCTTCTGAGTTCCTGGATTTACAAAATTTCAGTCCATTGAATCTACGCGTTTGCGTGTGAACAACTATCAAATATAACTCGCCCTATTCCAATGCGTGTGAACAACAATCAAATATAACTCACCCTATTCCAATGCGTGTGAACAACAATCAAATATAACTCACCCTATTGCAATGCGTGTGAACAACAATCAAATATAACTCGCCCTATTGCAATGCGTGTGAACAACAATCAAATATAACTCGCCCTATTGCAATGCGTGTGAACAACAATCAAATATAACTCGCCCTATTGCAATGCGTGTGAACAACAATCAAATATAACTCGCCCTATTCCAATGCGTGTGAACAACAATCAAATATAACTCGCCCTATTCCAATGCGAGTGAACAACAATCAAATATAACTCGCCCTATTGCAATGCGTGTGAACAACAATCAAATATAACTCGCCCTATTGCAATGCGTGTGAACAACTATCAAATATAACTCGCCCTATTGCAATGCATGTGAACAACTATCAAATATAACTCGCCCTATTGCAATGCGTGTGAACACAATCAAATATAACTCGCCCTATTCCAATGCGTGTGAACAACTATCAAATATAACTCGCCCTATTGCAATGCGTGTGAACAACAATCAAATATAACTCGCCCTATTGCAATGTGTGTGAACAACTATCAAATATAACTCGCCCTATTCCAATCACAATGATTTATAAAGAAAGCGGTCGTCACATCTTTTCTTAGATAGTACTCTTAAATTAGTAAAATTTTGGTTCAAGCTTCAAAATATGATTTTCTGTAGATCTCCAAAACAGGCCTACTTAATGGTGTTGAAAAAGATCGCAGATTACATTAACGAACATTCTAATTTTGATAGTTGTGCATTTTCCATAAAAAGCATGCTTTGATTGTGACGGACCGTTTTCCGTCCACTCACAAATTTTCGTGCAACCGTGCTAACCGAAACGTAGTCCTCCGAAGCAGGTTGAAAAGTTTACCTGACTGCTGCTCACCTGCGCTCTGTTTAAACCGGGTGAGCTGAAACGGTTAGGCAGTCTCTGCAGTGATTCCGGCAACGCAACTACCCAGAAGCTGAAGAGGGACTCCATCTGTTTTTGGTGGCAGTCAGGTAGAAGTGTACCCTGGTCTGAAGGGGACTGGCTGCCACTTTCTGAGGGTCGGGGCCGTAGCTGTGTTCTACCCCCTTGTTCTCCGCCTTGTGTCGGCATGGAGAGGTCGGCCTGAGTGCCGACAACTACCCTACCTGTCACTGCGCGCAGGACCGACTACCCGCTGAGCCAGTTGGGCCGGAGACGCCGCTGCTGCTAAGCCAGAGCGCCGCTCCCGAGATTTGATCCAGCGACCTGTTGGCTAGGCCATTGCTGCGTTCTGTTTTTGTCTGTGAGCCACATCTCCTGTGTGAGACTGTCGCCTTGTCGACGGTAGAGACGCCGTCAGTGTGGTAGTGATTTTGAGCCACAGCTCTGTGAAGTTCTATTAGTCCTTGTCGGACCTGACTCTGTAGACGTCGTCTTCGTCGTCTTCATCGTCTTCGTCGTCTTCGTCGTCTTCATCGTCTTCGTCGTCTTTAGCATCCTCCTCGTCATCGTTGGAACCCCGCGCCGTTCAGGGAACTGTGTTGGACCGGACGCGGCCAGCACCAGCAGCGCTAGTAGATAGCCAATTATATATAGATATATTTTGTGTCGTGCGCTCTGTTTGGCGTACCTGGAAGAAGTATATATATAGTTATGTGTGTACGCCTTATGGTTGGCGTGCCGACCTATTGATGAACTTACATTTATTATATATGTTTGTCTGATGGCTCGGGCAGCATAAAACAAAAAAAAGTGTTGTTCTGTTGCCTGGCTCTCAATGTTCGGGTGAGTGGGTGTGTGTATGTGAATTAGAAAAAGTCGTGCATGCACCCATAATTTCTGTGTGAGAGTCAGATAGTCAGACACCCGCAACACACCCAATCCATCCGTAACATGATCTCTTCGGTTTTACAGAAGTGTGGATGAACGGCAGATTTGGTTATGATTATTTTTCAAACTAAAAAAATGTATAATTGATCGCTATAGACAGGACTGGAACGGAGAATTGTCAGTTAAAGATTAGTTCGTGATATTCAGATCATTGGTATCATTACTTCAAACGGAAAAGTATCTATCTGATATCACAACAGGCTCAGTTCGTTATTACCAAAGCAAAATGTTGTTTAGGAATATGTGATTCAAGCGCAAACGCAACAGATACAATGAAAAATAACAGAAATGTCCTTTTAGCAATGGAATTGCGAACAAAGTTCCTTTTCTGTTTGAATGTTTAAAGAATATTTGTGTAAGTAGGTATATGGTGGGTGGGGATGGTGAATATTCATTGAAATATTGCAAAAAATTCAAATACAGAAAAATGAAGAATGGAATGGTTACACGATTAATCTTTAAGTTGTGGTCACAACCACGTCACAGTAAAGATTCGTTGGCAGTTCGAATGGTTGCTGCTTTGTTTCTCCATCTCACAGATGGCGTGAATTACCCCCTTTCAATTCAATGTCTGGTATTCCCCCGTCTGACGTGTACCCCTTGCATTCATGCCGGCGGCCTTACAATTAAATTCCAAAGTTCCTTAACTCTCTCTCTCTCTCTCTCTCTCTCTCTCTCTCTCTCTCTCTCTCTCTCTCTCTCTCTCTTAACTTCTTAGTGCATGACCTTTATAACTGTGGTCAGAGCAATCTAAAAGGAGACACTGTGTGGTCGTAGCAGGAAAGGTAGAGGTCCATTGAGATTGACGTCACTCTAATGACAGTGACCATTTTGAGTTCTTAATGTATCTGACAATATTGGTCGTTCCTAACAGTCTTCCGATAGCTTATAATGTGATATTCCTGTGTCTATGCTTCCTCTCAGTCAGCCTCTCTGTGTGGCTTCATTCCTTGGCTTTGCATAACTTAGCACCCCGCCTCTCTTCTTCTTTTTCTTCTTCATATTCATCATCTTCTTCCTCTTTCTTCTTCTTCTTCTTCTTCTTCTTCTTCTTCTTCTTCTTCTTCTTCTTCTTCTCCTTCTTCTTCTCTCTCTCAATTTTCCAAAGTGCTGAGTGTTTTCTTTATTTCCAAAAAAAAATGACATGACATAACATCAAGAACATACGTCAAACCCCTCACTCCGCCCCTTCCTCCCCCCACCCTCCCACACGTCCCGGACCCGCCGTCCAGCTGTCAACTTGTAATGTCTGTGTCTGTCGCTTTCTGGCTGTGCCACTTTGTGTCTTTGAACACGAGGAAGATCTCCGCTTGTAATTCTGGCACTTGAAGAGCTGCAGCCACAAAAATACATATTCTATTGCCCAAAGACTCGTATGTCTGCATCTGCTACTGTCTCTCTATGTTCGCGTGTCTCTGTCTGTCTGTCTGTTTCTCCTCTCTCTCTCTCTCTCTCTCTCTCTCTCTCTCTCTCTCTCTCTCTCTCAGTGTCTGTTTGCTTGTCTGTCTGTCTGTTTGCCTGTCTGTCTGTTCGTCTGTCTGTCTGTCTGTCTGTCTGTCTGTCTGTCTGTCTGTCTCTCTCTCTCTCTCTCTCTCTCTCTCTCTCTCTCTCTCTCTCTCTCTCTCTCTCTCCTCCCTCCCTTCACAAAACTATCATACGATATTGCACTCGAAGAATATGCAGACAGGGCTAAAACCAAAATTGTAGAAATTATGAAAACAATGTGGAGTTTGTAACTAATGGATAGACGTCTTAAAAAAAAAAAAAAAAACGTTTTGATGCACAAGTGAAACCTATGCTTTTATATGCAGCAGAAGTCAGGGGGCAGTCTCATCTACATGTAATTGAATTACCTCACTTGTTTGCAGGCAAACACTTTTTAAATGTACACCCGAATACCCCAAACACAATGGTATACGGTGAGCTAGGAAGGTGTCCTTTGTATGTAGATAGTGCAATAAAGACAATGGGCTATTGGTTCAAATTGCAAACTGTCACTCGCTAGCCTACCAAAACAAGAATATGGAATGGAAAAATTCAACATTATTTCAACGTACTGGCAATGGGAGTGTACAAACAACTGGGTATCTTCGACAAAATATTGTTTAGATAATTATGGCTTTTGTTTTGTTTGGTTAAATGTTGGAGTGAATCATGAAAAACTGTTTTTCCCGTGAACATAAACAATGCATGATTGACTGTTATAGACAGAACTGGGATAGTAAAATACTTAATGGTGACAGATCTTCAACATATCGTTCCTTCAAATCCGTATGGCAGCCTGCGAAATATTTAACTGATATTACAATTCCTAAACTTCGCAAAGTGTTCGTGAGATTCTGACTTGGTATTAGTGATGTGAATGTCCATCAAAGATATACACTAAACTAAAAAAAACAAAAACAAAAAAAACTGTCCATTCTGTGATCAAATCGAGGACAGCATACATTTTTGGACTGTTTGGCCATTCTATAAAGATGAATACATTTTGCCTCATACTAGAAATGTTCATCAGCTGTCATTGCTTCTTTTACTGCAAAAAGAAAAGAGAATTGTAACTCGCTCTGTAGCTATGTTCATTTTTAAAGCACTAAAACGAAGAGAGGTACTGTTACCAGTTAACACACAAATGTCAGAATAATTTCAGGAAGAACATTTTGTTATGCAAATATTTTCTTTCATAATTTTCAGTATATGCGCCGAGCGCATGTGTGTTCTACTTTTGTTCTTGATTTCATTGCAGATAGGTCGGTGGCCTTTGCAATTAAACTATTTGAGTTGAGTTGAGTTGAGTCTCTCTCTCTTATGCTCTGTGTTCTCCAACTTTCAAGTTACATTGGTATTTCCACAAAGGACCTCCCTAGGCTAGCTTTACCTCCATAACGAATGTCTCGAAAGCTATGTCCTATCCCGCAATAGATCTCTCTAACACTAGTTCATCCATACACCAGCATGTACACAGATGTTCTGAATAGCCTAACAAATCGCCCAGCAAGCAAGTTCGGTCTTCTCATCATTGGACATCAAAATACACAGCAACATCTAAAACATTCTCACACAGTAATTGTCCTCTTTGGCTACAACCCCTACATCCACTCCACTCCAAATCTGACCCACACCGCACTAGTTCAGCACTTCACAGAAATACAGGATTGGACAAAGGGAGATTTTGCCCTTCAGATGTGAGTTGTGGACCCTACTCTGTCCTTGCTTTGTTTATTGACTTTACTCACATCTCGCCTGAGGAGCACTGCTACGTGTTCAGAGTGGGCAGTTTGCCTTTGACAATAAATGGATTGATTTTAGAAATGTAACACGTCTTGGCCTATTTTCGCACTCTGTCAATATTTACCCATAGAGGCGATCCCCTTGACAGCCGAAGGGTCTGCAAAGGTAGACAACCCTATTATTTCTCTCCTACTGTGCCTAATATTCTTCTCTCTTCTCACACTTCAAGTTGTTGCTGTTTGTTGCCGTTTGGAGCCATTGAAGCGTTTGTAATCGTCTTGTTCCGGTAATAAACAATGTTATGTAGACTAGTTTCTAAAGTCATTTGTACCTAATCGTCCCACCAGTCCTCAAAGTAAGAAAATTTAAACAGTTTGCATGTACTGCGAGGGCACGTTACTCTATCATTCTATGTAGACTAGTCTCACTATCCTTCCAGCAGAACTAGTCCGCACACTCTTCCAATCAGCTTTATTCCAACAATCTTTGGTGTAGACTTGTGTCAAACGTCTTCCGTGTGCAGTCTTCTAGCTAGACTAATCTCACCAGTCTTCTTTATAGGTTAGTCCCAACAGCCATCTATGTAGCTAGTCCCACCAGTCTTCTATGTAGAATAATCTCGTCAATGTTCTATGTAGACTGGTCCCAACAGTCGTCCATGTAGACTAGTTCCAACAGTCTTCTATATACACTAGTGTTCACAGTCTTCAATGTAGTCTGGTTCTACCAGTCTTCTATGCACAATAGTCCCATCAATCTTCTGTGCAGACAGATCCAAAAAATCGTCCATGTAGACTGGTCTTAAAAGTATTGTATGCAGCCTAGTCTTAACAGTACTGTATTGAGACTAGTCCAACCAGTGTTCTATGTAGACCACTTCCACGAGACTTATATGAAGACTAGTCCCACTGGCCTTCTGTTTAAGCTAGTCCTGCAGTCTTCTATATGGACTAGTCCCAACAGTCTTCTACATACACTAGTCCTAACAATCATTAATGTTGACGATTGTCACCAGATTCTGGAAAGACTAGTCTCAGAAGTGTTCTCTATGGGTTAGTTTCAACAGCTTTCTATACAGATTATTCCCACCAGTCTTCTATGTAGGCTAGCCTTAACAGTCTTCTGGGCAGACTCGTCTTACCAGTCTTCTATCCCAGCAAGTATTAACAGTTTGTTATGCCCACTAGCCCCACCAGTCCTGATATAGAGTATTCTCTATGTAGTGTTGGCATCCTTTTACGTAGACTATGAGGCTCTCATCTTAAATCCTTCATCTTTGCCATTAATTCATTTATCCACCACTTTAAAATTCTGCGCACTGTGGTCTCGTAACTTAGCAGATGTTATATAGAACATATTCACTGATCTATCTATCTATCTATCTATCTATCTATCTATCTATCTATCTATCTATCTATCTATCTATCTATCTATTATATATATATATATATATATATATATATATATATACCAGGAAAAAAAGCTTAACGTTAATGTCAATCAATAATAAAATGATAAAACCATTCAAACCGAAAAAAAGATAACTCGTTACTAATAAGTTTCACGGATTATTTACTACAATATTGTCAGACATGTACAAATATGATTAACAACAAAAAATATGTGATAATTTGCATCCGGAAATGTACAGCAAAGAGAAAGATCATGTTGATGAAAGAATGGAGATGAGAGAAAGAAGGAACTGTGGAATGGAAGAGAGAATGAGGAACGAAATAAAAAAAGTATTTAAAAAAAATGATAAAATGAAATGAATAGCAAAAAAGCTACATTAATTACACAAATTGGCCAACACTGAACGCAAATGTAAATCAAGATTAAATTGAAATAAATAACAAAAGAGCTATATCAATTAAAACAAACAGACTAGTATTTATGCATCTGTCTCCCCAGAATAAACAAACACGAGGAAACAGTTCCATTACATGTCTTCTGCATCAGATATCAAAGACCAACAAGGTTCAGTGATACAATCAGCATACCATAATGTTGCAAAACAATCTTCTCTCTCTCTCTCTCTCTCTCTCTCTCTCTCTCTCTCTCTCTCTCTCTCTCTCTCTCTCTCTCTCTCTCTCTCTAGTTTTAGATGCCCAGAGTATAATGAAATTAGAAATGATTGTACTGCCTTTAAGTCCTTTTTCGTTCAAACTCAAAACCTCTTTGGTATTTTATCCTCTGAAAATAGTAGACATTGTAAACCCATTTGCAAAGTTTGTGGCGGAAGCTTCTTGATTTAGAGAGAAAAAAAAATAATGATTATGTAGGCTGTGTTTGTAAATTATGATTATGGAACAAGTGGTTTGTTGTGATGAGAACACTGTTTGAAGAACGGTCTTTTTCTTCATTTTCTAGTTATTAGTATTGTTCAACTGTTTTCTGTGTGTCCGCTTGTTTTTGACTCGCATTTCTATTGTAGGCAGTTTGGCAACACTAAGTGAAAATTGCGCATGCACTCCCTTGGCATAAGTGTTGTTTAACTATTGTCAATAAAGCATTGCCATTGCCATTCTCTCTCTGTCTCTCTGTCTCTCTGTCTCTCTCTCTCTCTCTCTCTCTCTCTCTCTCTCTCTCTCTCTCTCTGCTCTTAGAAAAGACAGTGCTAATGCCAGCACGAGTCGCTTCTCACCCCCACTGCACGCTGTGTTTGTGTTTCATTTTTCACAGGCAGGGGTCAAACGCAGGCCTGCCATTACAAAAGCAGATCATGTTACGGCAGACGATCATGAGAAAATACTGAAGGGAACTCGTAATACCCTTGAGCAAGGCAGAAGGGAGGTGAAGTAGGTGATGAGGGGAAGGGGCAGGGGACATAAGAAGGAAAAGGGGAGCGAGGCAGGCTGGCATTGAGACTGAGGCAGGAGGAGGAAAAAAAGGATGGTAGAGAAGAGTTAGGAAGCAGAAATAGGAAGAAATCTACTTTAGCCAGAGGGCTTTCGATTTTTCCCACACAGTTGGACAAACATCACTGTGTGCGGCAGTGACCCTAGATTGTGAACAGTGGGGAACCGGAGTGGGATTGTGAAGGAGGAGGTTGTGTGAAAGGGGGTGTGGAAGAAACTTGCGTGTGTGTGTGTGCTCACACATCCACATATGCGTGTATGAGAGAGAGAGAGAGAGAGAGAGAGAGAGAGAGAGAGAGAGAGAGAGAGACTCAAGACTCAAGACTCAAAAACTTTATTACTCAAGGATAGAGATTTTAGGCAGTGCCTATTCTTCCAATCTGTCCTTGCTATTCTACAACATTTAACTAAACAGACTGCACATATTAATAATGACAGAACAATGAAAAATATAGCAACATTATAATATTAACAATAGCAATATTAATAAGAATAATAATTATAGAATTTAAGAGAAAAAAAAAGAAAAAAAAATTCCATTACAAAATTACACAAACACAATCAGACACGTACGCACGCGCGCTCACATGCATGCACACGCCCACAGATACACGCACGCACGCGCACACCCACATCCACACCTACCCCCCCCCCCCCCCCCACACACACACACATACACACACATACACACACACATTTTCATTAGCTAATATAGAGGCAAGCATAAAAGTAGGGCGTTGAGACAATGACCAAAAGGTTAGATTTATTGTTCAAGTAAATGTTTAAGTATTGCTGATTTGAAGGACGGCAGTGATTGACATGTTTTGGCAGACGGAGGAAGAGAGTTCCACACAGATGGACCAAAATATGCAAAACTAGATTTGAACAAATCAATGCGGACACGTGGTAAAATGTAATTATTTGAATCATATCGTGTTGTTGCCATTTGGATAAACTCAGCAAGATATGTTGGCGCTATGTTTGCATGGACTTTAAACATCAGTACTGCCTTATTATAGGTCAGTTGGCTCTGCAGTGGTAACATCATTAGTTTTGCGAATTTGCCCGTGGTTGATAAAGACTTGTCGGGAAGAATCAGCTTAATTCCCCGTCTATGCATAGAGTTGATCTTTTTTTTATGTGATTTTCACCGGCACCACTCCAGACAGTGGACGCATAGTTGATGTGAGAAAGGCAATGGGCTTCAAAAATAATTTCCGGATGTGTGGTTCAACATAATAACTGAGTTTACTGAGTAAAAACAAATTGCGAGCCAACTGTTTGCAAACATGATTTATATGTGATTGCCATTTAAAGTTCTCATCAATGATCACGCCTAAGACACGGTGTTCGGTAACCTGCTCGATCAAGGTTTCACTCATTTTTAGGCTCAACATAAGATGCTGTCGTTGATGTTTCTGTCTCGATGCTAGGATCATACATTTTGTTTTGTGCGGATTAAGGACCATTCGGTTTTGGTTGCACCATTCTAAGACATCAGTTATACTTTGTTGTAACGATATTTGTACACACATGATGTTTGTATCACTACGGTGAAGAGAACTATCGTCAGCGAACAAATCACAGATGACATCATTGTGAGATATGTGCATCGGCAGGTCATTTATAAAAATACAGAAGAGAAGAGGTCCAAGGACAGAGCCTTGTGGAACGCCACAGCTCACTATTCCTTCAGAGGAATAAGTACCGTTTAAGTAAACACGCTGGGTCCTGTTTTCAAGATATGACTGAAAGAAGGTGACTACTGCCGGATTTTGAACATATGCAGTCATTTTTTTAATAATATGTTGTGGTCTACAAGATCAAACGCTTTCTTAAAATCGAGGAAAACAGTTCCAGTGAGTTTTCTTTCGTTGATGGCTGATAGCCATGTATCACAGAGGCGTGTTAAGGCTGTGTGGCATGAGTGATTTCGACGAAAGCCTGACTGAAATGGGTGGAACAGTTTGTAATGCTCCATATGTTTAGTTAGGTGTTTGTGAACATGCATCTCAAGAGGTTTCGATTCAACGGATAAAAGAGATATTGGTCTAAAATTGTTTAAATCAGTGAGATTTCTTGATTTGGGTATGGGAATGACTTTTGCTGCCTTTAGACCACATGGGAAGACATTCTGATCAATACACAAATTATAAACATACGTAAGGGTATCAACAATGTAAGGCAGAGCAAGCTTGAGTATAGAAGCATTTAAGTTATCTGGACCCATTGCTTTTTTATTTCTAAGTTTTTGAAATTAAGGAACCAACTTCATTAATAGCAAGCAAGGGGATGCTAAATGAATCTCTAGTATTTAATCGTTCTTGACAAAACGATTGGAGAACAGCTGGAGTCTCATATCGATTAAAGAATGTGACACTGGCAGCCGTTTGTACTGATTCAGTTACCTGAAGGAAATGATTGTTGAAAGTGTTAGCAGACCACATAGTCGCAGTATTATCTGATTTCTTTTTCGACGTGTCAGTTATTTCATTAACAGCACGCCATAATGATGCTGTATCCTTGTTTGCGTTTATCAGTTTTTCCTAAAATGCACAATTTTGATTTGTCTATCTAGATCTGAATTACACTATTTCTCTGCTTTTT
>JAMYXO010001200.1:0-12500 GCA_033310375.1 Conus canariensis
ACAACGGGGTTTTGGGAAAAAAGAAAAAAGACCTTTTCAAAAAAATGCCAAAATAATATTTTGGCCCTTTTTGTATACCCCTTTAAACTTTGTTGAAAAAGAGTCTCAAAAACGATGAACTTTCTGTTGTCACTGGGGGGAAAATGAGGATGAGTATTTTAATCCCCCATTTTTAAAGAAAAAGTTATGTTTGCCATGGGGAAAAATTTAAAACAAAAAATGGGAGGACTGATTTATTATTGGTGAATTGTTGAAATTGGGGGAGTAAGTGTTGTTTTTACGGGCTTTTTTCAAGGTTTTTTGAGATGGTATTTCCAGAAAAAGGAAAGAATCTTAACCTTGTGTTTTCAAAAAGGCGATAAAAAATAACCGAAAATTAAGGTTTTTTCCCTCTTTAGTTGATTATATAAATTGTATAATTTTTATTAAAAAAGTTTTTGCAATGATTGAATTAATATATTACTGGAAAAACATCAACTGGGTTCAAAAAAAGGGTTACGTATACAAACAATGTTTATCTCTCGGTTTGCGAAACTTTTTTTTAAACGTAAACTTTTGTTGGTTTTTTGCTTCAAAAAAGTTTGCTCCAAAACAGACGTTTGGGGAGAGTATTCTTAAAAAGGGGTAAGGGGGTTTTTAATCATTAGGTATGTACAAAGTTGTTAAAACAAGGGTAAGAAGGGGCCCATTTGCGTTTAAATTTTAAATTTGGTTGCGGGGTAAGGCAGGGATGTTTACCCCTTATTTTTTCAATTTAAAATGAGTGCTTGAGGTAACAAAAAAGGCTGCATGGGGGGCCGATTTACAAGGGGTTTTGAATTTTTTTTCCCTACTTTTGGAGATGATTTGTTTTGGTTTCAGAACAATAGTTGGTTCAACTCAAAAATAATTGAGGGGGCTGATCTCATTAGGTTAAAATTTAACATGGTAAAAGCAAATTGTGGTGTTTAAAGGGAGGTTATTTGGGGCGGGAAAATGGAAGTAGGGTTTTACCTGTGCTAATGTTTAAAAATATTGGGGATTTACTTTTCTACACCCCTAAGTTTTACGTTTTTTGTAAAGACCTTGAGTGGGCAAAAAATGCTTGTTGTGTAATAAAAAGTTTTCATGTTTTGAATAAAAATTCGTTGAATTTCTTAAAAATATTTATTCCAGATAACCCTATTTTGATGTTGGGGTGAAATTTGGGGTTAGTTAATTGCGTTTTTCATGTGGGTGTGCTTTTTTTCTTTGAAGAGGTTTTAGGTCCGACAGGCGAATCTTAATGATTTGGTGTAGGAGACCAACAGAATCCATGTTTGGTTCACCCGTTGATGTGTGCGGTAGGGTTAAAGCTCTTATGATGGTCATTATGGGTTCCCCGGTAAGTCAGAATGTTGTTTGAATTGGATGAAAAGGGGAAAACGAAGGGTTTTCAAATGGGGTTTGTTTTGTGTAAGCATGGTTTGGGGATGTTTGGTGACGGGGGTTTGGGAAATAAAAAACGTTATTGTGCTTTTCGAAAAAGGTTTTGATGTGATGGCAAATGTGGGATGCCCATATCCAAAAGTAAACGGTAGAATTTATAAAAAAAATTTTTCTGTTCCCAATAATTCACCCTTATTAAAACGGGATTGGGAAAGTGTTTGAAAAAGATTTAATGTAAATTTTGAGTCGGGGGTTTTTGAAATAAGGACTATTTCTTAGATACGGAAAATAACAAATGACTTGGTTTTTTTTGTGTATGCAAAGGGGAGGAAAATGAAAAAATTTATGTTCCTTTTTTTCCCTTGGAAGATCCCCCCAAAAATTTTTCCCCGAAAAATTATAGGGGTGTAGTTTGATACTTATAATTAGCTTTAAAAGTTTTTAAAGGTAATTAGGAAAATTTGGGATGTTTTTGTGTAAGGCGTCTAAGATTTTGAGAATAATGGGCTTAGTTTATGTTTTATTTGGGATAGTTGTTTTTTTTGTTTTTTGTTTTTTGTTTTTGTGACTTTGATTTGTTTTTTACCATTTTAAATGTAAAATGGTCATTCCCCCCAAATGGGCCCTGGCCTTTTGAAAAAAATCGAAGTTGAAGTTGAGTCTTCCTCTTCTCCCCCCCTCCTTTCTGTCTTTGTCTTTTTTTCTGTTGTCTGTTTCTCTTCTTCTCTTTTTCTTTCTTCTTTTTTTATCTGTAAAATTCCTTTTTCTGGTTATGTGTGAACTATTTTTGTTGTAGGGTGTTTGCACTGTGTGCCTTTTGGTGTATTGCATTGTGTGTGTCTTTTCAGTGTTGTCTGTGTGCTGTTCAATTTTAGTGTGTAATATAAGTGTATTAAAAGGTTTTTCAAACTTGTGGGGGGTGTGTGGTGTGTGTGTGTTGTGTGTGTGTGTTTTTGTGTGTGTGTGTGTGTTCTAGTGTGTGTGTGTGGTTGTGTGTGTGTGTGTGTGTGGTGTGTGGTTGGTGTGTGTGTGTGGTGTGTGTGTGTTTTATGTCTTTTTTTTTTTTTTTTATTTTTAAAGGGCAGCCCTGTTATCTTTTGAAGGAAGTGCGCCCACCCCCAATATATACAGAGGGCACTCAGTTTAGAGGGGAGTCCCAAACGGAAATTAAATATTAATGGGTTTTTTTACAGGAGAAGGGTGTTTAGGGTTATGTTTATTGTCATTGTTGTTCTTTATCATTTTTGTTTATAAATCGTTTTTTTTTTAAAGCCCCTCCTCTCCAAAGGAAAGTTGGGGGCCCACATGATAGATAAAAGTTAAAACCCCCAACCCCTGAAATTTTCTCATTCCTGTCACAGCAACACCAACCAGCTCTCCTCCCCCATGTCCTGCATCGAGGATTAAATATCCTGGGTCGCTGTATGCATCCTTAGTAGAAGAAACTCAGGAGACGTGCAGGCAGAGAGTCCTCAGAAGAAGAAGCCCCCTTCAAGCAAGTGTTCGGCCCCTTATCTCCCTGTATATCATTGCTACCAGCA
Organism: Conus canariensis; assembly: GCA_033310375.1. NCBI lineage: Eukaryota > Metazoa > Mollusca > Gastropoda > Neogastropoda > Conidae > Conus > Conus canariensis. The sequence continues at coordinate 2,949 of JAMYXO010001200.1, forward strand.
CCGTTTGTGCATATGTTTAATCCACTTCATATCACATAGGATGTAGTGCGATATGCTATTTTTCATACATCCATGTACTATGTATGTGTGCGCATCCTAATGGTTGTGAGCGAGCATAGTTTGTATCCACTTCCATACACATGGGGGAGGTATTGTGCGCATCTAATGGTTGTGACGTGCATATGTTGTATCCATTCATATCACATAGGTATGTGTGCGCATCTAATGGTTGTGAGCGGCATATGTTTTATCCCCTTCATATCATCAAATGTATGTAGTGCGATATGCTATTAATTTTCATCATCCATGGGCTATGTATGTAACGCGCATATCTAATTGTTATGACGCACATATAATAAGTTTTTCCTACATGCGTGTGGTGAGCCCCCACACGTGTGTGAGTGTGTGGTGTTGTGTGTGTGTGTGTGTGTCGTTGTGTGAGTGCGTGCTTGCTGCGTGCGTGGCGTGCGCGTGTGCGTGCGTGCGTATGCGTAATGTGTGAGTGTGTGTTTGGCGCGGCGTGCACTCGCGATGGTGTGTATTGTAAATCTATGTGTATTTGTTTTGTTTGTTTGTTTTCGTTTCTTGTCTGGCCCTGCTGCAGTCTGTCGGGTGCCTGTCAGATGTGTTGCATACTATTATACGAGTTATTACTCTGATCTCAAGGAGTGCGTTTTGTGGTGTTGTGGACAAACAAAAACTGGTGCGTCGACATCGAAGTGCTGCCACTCAGTGGTTAAAAAGACAGGGCAAAATGTGCTGACACTGGGAGTGTTGTATACAAACAAAAACTGGTGCGTCGACATCGAAGTGCTGACCACTCAGTGGTTTAAAAAGGACAGAACAAAATGTGCTGACACTGGGAGTGTGATGCGTGCTCGTATTGAGAGACTATACGAGTCATTATCATAGACCAATGTTCATTACCCTTTTTCTTTGAACATTGTTTACCTTTTTTGTAACATAGCAGAAGCCTGCGTCCCTGTTCTAAACTGTAGTGACCATTACGTAATGTGTGTCACATGGTCCAAAAAAGGAGTAAAAATTCCCAAAACGGGGCACAAGACAATAACGTACCGTTGCTTTACAAACTTTAACAACCAAGACTTTCTGCATGACTTGCTTAACTCAAATCTCTCTTCAGTTTTCAACATAACTGATCCAGATCTTGCTGTTGAATTTTGGATCAAAACATTTACAGAGATATATAATAAACACGCCCCTCGACAAACGATTAGAGTACGGCATGATCCTAAACCGGCATGGTACACTAAAGAGTTACAGGAGGCAGGTTACCTTAGAGATCTGTTAAACAACATGGCTATGAAGAGGAATCTAGAAAACTGAGAAATGCAATAAATTCACAGAAACGCAGAGAAAAAACGAAATATTATCGAGAACTAATATCATCAAACCAGAACCCAAAATTAGTATGGAGAGCTATTAACGAGCTTACAAACAATGAACCTTCTTCAAAATCAACTGTAATTAAAGACATCTCTGTCGAACAGCTAAAGACACACTTTTGCACTATAGCTAATAAAATTGTCACGACAGATTCTTCCAAATCAAACGATCTTCAGAAACTTAAACAATATTGCCAAGATAAAAACATCACGTCTGAACTTGATATTCCACCAATAACAGTCTTTGAAGTTTATCACTACCTAACGCACCTAAAACAGTCAGGTACCTGCGGGGTAGATGGCCTAGACGGCAAAATCCTCAAACTATCAGCTCCAGCAATTACAGATGCATTAACATACTCTCCAATTTATGCATAGACAAAACCCATTTTCCCTATAGTTTAAAAAAAAAACACCAAAAGTCCTTCCTATCTACAAGGCAGGTGACAACTCAGACCCTGCAAACTACAGACCAATCTCAATCATTTCCTCTGTTTCCAAACCTTTGGAAAAACCCATGAACAAACACACATTACACCACCTTAATACATATCACTTGCTTCATCCAAGACAGTCCGGGTTTCAACACAACCGTTCATGCCACACAGCCCTAATCAACTTAGTTGATGACTGGCTAAATAGCATTAACAACAACAGATATTGTGGTGTCCTATTCATCGATTTCAAAAAAGCATTTGATGTGATAGACCATAACCTTCTTCTTAGAAAATTAAAATTGTATGGCTTATCCACAAAAACTCTTTCGCTTTTCCAATCATATCTCACAAATAGGCAACAGTGTGTGAAAATTAATACAATTTTCTCTTCATTTCAAACACTTTCCTATGGCGTCCCACAAGGTTCTATCCTGGGTCCCTTACTGTTCACACTTTACATTAATGACCTACCTCTCCATATCACATCCACATGTGGACTCTTTGCTGATAATACAACAATACACACAAATCATTCTGATGTTACTGTTCTTGCACAAACTTTACAAGAAAGTGCGAATGACCTCGTAAAATGGACTGAACTAAATCACATGTCGCTTCACCCTAAAAAAATCTAAATCAATGCTTATCACAACCAGACAAAAAAGGCAAAATCTCACCATTAAGTTTCCTCCTGTCCATCTTAAAGATGAATCTGTTGAACAGGTAACATACCTCAAAGTGCTAGGAATAACAATTGATAACAACATTAGTTGACAAGCTCACATAACCTCACTGTGAAAAAAAATTTCACAAAAAGTTTATCAACTCTCCAAAATCAAACGCTTCCTCGACCTGCATTCACGCAAGGTCTTTTTCCAGTCTCATAGTCAATCACACATAGACTATGGATCTACTCTATAGGACTCTGCTAGTGATAACACCCTCAAACCATTACTAAGCCTACACAAGCGAGCACGCAAATTAGTCCTCCTAAAAACCAGTAGTCTTCTGGACTCAGACTATAAAAAGATTCAGGTTCTCCCCTTAAGTCTGAAATTAGAATACAACAAAGGGATCATAATGCACAGGATTGTGTCTTGGAAGGCACCCTCCACATTAGTTCACAGATTCTCAATTAATTCCTCAAGGACTCTACCCAAACTTCATGTCCCTGTTCCTAGAATTGACTTATTTAAATCCAGTTTAACATATTGAGGTTCCTGTCAATGGAACTCGCTCCCTGAATCAACCAGACAACACCAATGCATATCAACCTTCAAACACCATTATTTCAACCAACTTATGTGCCAGTATTTGCATACTCCGCCATAAATCCACCACCAGCCACACCACTCTCTTTGCCTTATGTATGAACCTGTCTAATTAGAAAGTGTTTTGTATTTGAAATGCACATGTTATTGTGTTTAGTAAGTATGTCTTATGTGAGTATGTGTGTGTATGAGTGTGCGTGCGTATGTGTGCGTGTGCGTGTGTGCGCGCGCGCGCGCGCGCGCGTGTGTGTGTGTGTGTGTGTGTGTGTGTGTGTGTGTGTGTTTCCTACTTCCTCTTGCCCTCTTGTCATTATGTCGTTATGCTTTTATTCTCATGCGACTCTCTCTCTCTCTCTCTCTCTCTCTTCTCCTCTCTCTCTCTCTCTCTCTCTCTCTCTCTATAGTTCTCCTGGAATGACTTAATATATTACCTACATGACATCCCCCCTCCTACCCGTGGTGACTGGGTTGTCACTATGCCCCCCAACCCCCCCCCCCCCCCCCCCCCCTCCATTTATGCCTTTTTTTCCCTGGTGCTTTAAAATCGATTGTCTTACATCTCCTTGGTGTTTTGTGATTGGTAGATTGTTCTAAACAAGCTCTTTCCCGCACCCACTCTCGCCTCTTTCTCCCTCTCTCCCTCTCTCTATCGCCCTTCCCTGCATTCCTTTCGCTCCTGCGTCTCTCTCTCTCTCCCTCTGTCTCTGTCTCTCTCTGTCTCTCTGTCTGTCTGTCTCTCTCTCTCTCTCTCTCTCTCTCTCTCTCTCTCTCTCTCTCCCCCTCTGTCTGTCTGTCTGTCTGTCTGTCTGTCTGTCTCTCTCTCTCTCTCTCTCTCTTCTCTCTCTCTCTCTCTCTCTCTCTCTCTCTCTCTTACACAAGCGCCTTCAAGTACATGCTCTCCTTGTCCCATCTTCTTATCATGATGTTGCTCATATAATTTGATGATATGTATTGTTTCATTATTTTCATCAGCTCTTTCCTGTCTTATATTGCACATATTCTGAATGTGTTTGTCTTTAACATGATCTTTTCTATGAATGGTTTCCCCCCTCTCTCTCTCTCTCTCTCTCTCTCTCTCTCTCTCTCTCTCTCTCTCTCTCTCTTTGCCCCCCCCCCTCCTCCCCCCCCCCCCCCCGCCCCTCAAATTCCATCTCACTTTCCCAAATACCTTCTACGTATTTTCATGTCTCGGAAAATGATTGCATGTTGTGCCTCTCTCTCTCTCTCTCTCTCTCTCTCTCTCTCTCTCTCCTCTCTCTCTCTCTCTCTCTCTCTCTCTCTCTCTCTCTCTCTCTCTCTGTGCGTGCATGTGTGCGTGTATGTGTGTGTTCCAAATTATGTACGTACTTTGTCATATTCATTTTACTGTCTGTTTTTATACATGCTAATTTTTGTACGTTGTAGTACATTTCCATATATTCCCCCTGCTCAGCCCACCCCCCACCCCCGCTCTCTCCTTCCCCTTAATTATTGTTATTTTTACTTTTTGTTTGTTTATTATTTTTATTTTTATTTTTTCATTTCTCTTCTATTTCCATTTGATGTTCCATTATGATTGCATGACCGCTTTGTTTGCTTGTTTGCTTTCTTACATTATTTCATTTCACTGCATCTTGTAGTCCCTACTCAGGGCGAGGACTGGATGTAAAAAAGCACGCCAGTGCTTATCTATTATCCTCGTAAATAAAGAATTTTGTCTTGTCTTGTCTTGTCTCTCCCTCTCTCTCTCCCTCTCTCAGTTGAGAACCACCGTGAACCACCGTGCACAGATCGTTGTTCTCAGGATAATGTTTTGAATAACTACGGTAAGTTATTGTTAAATCTTTGCGTTGCTTTTGATTTGTATATTATGAATGGGGTATGTCAGGGCGACCGTCATGGTTGCTATACATATGTAACAGACAGCGGGAGCAGCGTAAATGATTATTTCCTTGTGTCAAAAGATTTTTTCTCTACTCTTTATGATTCCTGTAACTTGTTTGTTTCGGAACGGATCGAATCCGATCATTTACCTATTGAATTTCACATTGACTTCTCAACAGAAAACACTGATAAATCAACTGAGACTGTTGAGGCTACTATCTCCGAAAGGTTTGTGTGGAATGATGACTATGCCATGATTTACAGGGACAATTTGTATGAAGCAGAAATGCGTACAAAATTAAATGAGGCCTTAGAACTGATTGCTGTTGATGTAGATAAAGCTTTAAACTTGTTCAATGACTGTATCAAAAACAGTGCTGAAGGTATGAAAAAACGTGTGCAAACAAGGAACAGTGGTGAGAACGAGGACTGGTTTGACTGTGACTGTTTGATAATGAAAAGAAAAGCACTAAACTTATTGAGAGTATGGCTGCGTACTTTGGACGCTGGTGACAGAAGTGAGTATGTTATTGCGAGAAGAGAATATAAAAATCTTCTAAAACAGAAGAAGAAAATATTCAATAAAAAGCTATTAGATAATATGATCAGATCTCTTCCTTCACAACAGGAGTTTTGGAAAACAGTAAAAAGAGCCTCATTCAAAAGAAAATGTCACAACAATAATATCTCTCTGGACTCTTGGTATATGCACTTTAAACATTTGTTAGATAAAGATGTCTCAGATAACGATGAACTTTCTGTTGTCACTGGTGAAAATGAGGATGAGTATTTTAATCGTCCCATTTCTAAAGAAGAAGTTATGTTTGCCATGCGGAAAATTAAAACCAACAAATCGGCAGGACCTGATTCTATTATTGGTGAATTGTTGAAATTTGGTGGAGCTCAAGTTGTTGACTTTTTACTGGCTTTTTTCAATAGGATTTTTGATGATGGTATCTTCCCAGAAAACTGGAAAGAATCTGTAACCTTGCTGATATTCAAGAAAGGCGATGTAAATAATCCGAATAATTATAGAGGTATCTCTTTAGTTGACGTTAGTAGTAAATTGTATAGCACTGTCATTAACAAAAGATTGCAGGAGTGGATTGAATGTAATAATATTACTGGAGAACATCAAGCTGGGTTCAAAAAGGGTTACTGTACTATCGATCATATGTTTACTCTCCTCGCGTTTGTTCAGAAACAATTTTCTTTAAATCGTAAACTTTATGTTGCGTTTATTGACTTCGAAAAAGCCTTTGACTCCATAAACAGACAGCTTCTGTGGAGAGTATTACTTAAAAATGGGGTCAAGGGGAAATTATTCAACTGCATTAGAGCTATGTACAAAGTTGTTAAAACAAGGGTAAGAAGTGGGTCCAGTCTGACAGATTATATTAATTGTGTTGCGGGAGTAAGGCAAGGTGATGTTTGTAGCCCTGTACTATTTTCAATTTTCATAAATGAGCTTGCCATTGAGGTAATCAATAATGGCCTGCATGGTGGACGATTTACAAATGATGGTTTAGAATTATTTATCCTACTTTTGGCAGATGACGTTGTTTTGGTTTCAGAAACAATAGTTGGCTTACAACGTCAGCTAAATAATCTGAGCAGGGCTGCATCCTCATTAGAGTTAAAAGTTAACATGAGTAAAAGCAACATTGTGGTGTTTAGAAAGGGAGGTTATTTGGCGGCGAGGGAAAGATGGAAGTATGATGGACTTACTATACCTGTGCTGAATGTTTATAAATACTTGGGGATCTACTTTTCTACACGCCTAAGTTTTACGTTTGCTTGTAAAGACCTTGCATGTAGGGCAAAGAATGCTTTGATATGTGTAATAAGAAGATTGCATGCTTTGAATAATAATTCGCTTGAATTATTCTTAAAAATATTTGATTCCCAGATACAGCCTATGTTGATGTATGGGGCTGAAATTTGGGGGTTAGATAATGCCGTTGTTCACTGTGAGGCTGTGCATTTATTTGCTTTGAAGAGGTTTCTAGGTCTCGACAGGCGTATCTCTAATGATTTGGTGTATGGAGAGTCCAACAGATATCCACTGTTCATTGGTTCAGCCGTTAGATGTGTGCGGTATTGGTTAAAGCTCTTATGCATGGATCATTATAGGTTGCCTCGTAAGTCTTATGAGATGTTGTTTGAATTGGATGTAAAGGGGAAAACGAACTGGGTTTCAAATGTGCGTTTGTTTCTGTGTAAGCATGGCTTTGGGGATGTTTGGCTGACTCAGGGTGTTGGAAATCAAAAACAGTTTATTCGTGCTTTTCGCCAAAGGTTGATTGACTGTAGATGGCAAATGTGGGATGACCATATCCAAACTAGTGAACGGTATGATTTATACAGAAATTATTCTAGCTTCCAATATATTCAGCCTTATCTAAAACTGGATTTGGACATGTGTTTGAAAAGATTAATTGCTAAATTTAGAGTCGGTGTTTCTGAAATAAGGACTCATTACTTAAGATACAGGAAACATACACGAACTGACTTGGTTTGTCCATTGTGTATGCAAGGTGAGGAAAATGAAATACATTTTATGTTCCTTTGTCCAGCCTTGGAAGATCTCCGCCAAAAATTTATCCCACAGAAATATTATAGGCGCCCGTGTATGTTTCGATTACAGTTACTACTTAGCTCTAACAGTTATAAGGTAATTAGGAATTTAGGTATGTTTTTGTGTAAGGCGTCTAAGATTAGAGAAATAATGACGTCTTAGTTGATGTTCTTATTGGTATAGTTGTTTCTTTTTGTTTTTGTTTTTTGTTTCGTGACTATTGATTTTGTTTCTTACACATTATAATGTGAATGATTGTGCTCATTCCCCTTCAAATGGGCCGATGGCCTTTCTGAATAAAAATCTGAAGTCTGAAGTCTGAAGTCTCTCCCTCTCTCTCCCTCCCTCCCTCTCTCTGTCTTTGTCTGTCTGTCTGTCTGTCTGTCTGTCTCTCTCTCTCTCTCTCTCTCTCTCTCTCTCTCTCTCTCTCTCTCTATCTGTAATCATTCCATTTTTTAACTGGTTATGTGTGAACTTATTATTTGCTCTGTATGGGTGTTTGCACTGTGTGCGCGTCTCGGTGTATTAGTCATTGTGTGTGTCTTTCTCAGTGTATGTCTGTGTGCATGTGTACATTATTATGTGTGTATATATAAGTGTGTATATCCATGTGTTTGCAAACTTGTGGGGGGTGTGTGTGTGTGTGTGTGTGTGTGTGTGTGTGTGTGTGTGTGTGTGTGTGTGTGTGTGTGCGTATGTGTGTGTGTGTGCGTATGTGTGTGTGTGTGTGTGTGTGTGTGTGTGTGTGTGTGTGTGTGTGTGTGTGTGTGTGTGTTTGATGTCTTTTTTTTTCTTTCTTTATTTCTAAGGACAGCCATGTTCATCTTTCTGAACGGAAGTGCGCACCACCCGCAAGTATATGACAGACGGGCACTCAGTTTAGAGGCCAGTCCAATCGGAAATTAAATATTAATGCGGCTTATCTTCACAGGAGACAGGTGTCGTCTTATGGTTACTGTTTATTGTCACTCTGTTGTCTCGTTTATCATTTTCTGTTTATAAATCAGTTTTTTTTAATGTCCCCTCCTCTCCAAAGGTACAGTATGGGTGCCCACATGATGAGATAAACAGTTACACACTCAACCAGTGATCTCCATATTTACTGAGTTTGGTACATTGTAGTGATGAGGGTAGATTATTTACTTACTCGAAAAGAAAAAAAATCAGGATAACATGCATTAAGTTTGAATTCATGTGAAACATTGTGGGATCCCATCTGCTTATTTCTTGCACTGACAAGCAGCAAGTGTATCATGACAATAATGGCACTCCTATGATGTTACTGACTAGAGAAGTGCAGGGAACAGAACCAGAACTTCTACATTATCTTTGTTGGCCTGATAAAAGCTTTTGATACTGTCAGTAGTGAGAGTCTGTGGGTTATGCAGGCCTACTGTCTAAACTCATTTGTCCACCGACGTTTATCAGGATCATAATGATCCTTCATATGAAGTCTCACTTAGTGGAAAATGACGTGTCTGACCCCTTCCCAGTGTGCAATGGAGTGAAACAAGGATGTGCCCTGGCACTGACTTTGTTTAGCATTATGTTCACCAGAATGTCATTGTTCTCTTTACTCTCCTGTACCAATGCACCCCACTTCAGGTCAAGAAGCGCGCATTGTCACAGGTCAATGTGCCAGGTGAATGGCTGTCCAAAAGGGAAGCGTTTGCAGGAACTGGACCAGATTTTTCTCGCTGCCATCACAATAAGGATCATGCCAGTGGTTGTAGTGACATGTCAGGTGTTTCAGTGATTCACTGTATCTATAAATGAAACCAGTTTACAATCTAAGCAGAAAAAAATGTCCCCTCTTTTCAGTTAAAGTGTAGTAAATTATAACAACAACAACCAAAAAGTTCTTTTGAACGATAATCGGTTATAGTAAACTCATCCCTCAAAAGTTTATTATGCGGCAGTCGATTATAGTAAAATCAGGCTCCACAAGTTCATTTTAAACGATAATCGGTTATAGTAAACACAGCCACAAGCAGTTT
>JAMYXO010001200.1:22500-30000 GCA_033310375.1 Conus canariensis
TATATTCTTCCAGTGGTAATATCCCAGCAGCACTGTATGCTTTTGTACAAGAGGTATGGACTGGTAGTCCCATGGCTATCTTATACGCTTTGGAATCAATACTTTGAAGTTTTTTCAATAAGTATTTGGGTGCACTGAAGAACACCTCTTGTGCATACGTTAATTTTGATCTAACCAGTGCAGTAGAAAGGTGCAAAAGAGTAACTGTGTCCTGAGCCCAAGCATGCTTGCTAATAATCTTTAACAGATTTAAAGTTTTTCGAGCTTTTGTCAGAACATGTTCTATATGGAAATTCCATGACAACTTTGATGTTAAATTTACTCCAAGGAATTTAACTATTTTTGTATATTTGATGGGTATGCCGTTGACTTGAAATAAAGGCATATTAACTGGATCAGATCCAGTATTAAATAACATCATGTGTGTTTTTTCAGTTGATATTTGCAAACCATTTTCAGTCATATAATCAGAAAAGGTATTTAGTTCTTTTTGATATAACTTTTTAATATAGTTTTGTGATCTGACAGATGTACTTTTTTTTAATGTCACTTTCATCCATATGCATATGTCATCTGCATATTGGGCTAGTTCTATGTTTTTAGCAATTTTTGAGGGTAAATCGTACATTAGAATGCTAAACAGTAAAGGGGCAATAACAGACCCCTGAGGAATACCCATGTGGAAAAGAAAAAGAAACACCCGAAGGTGCTGGGGAGGACCCAGAGAAGCACTGTCTTCACCTGCCCTTAGAGCAGTCCTGTACCACCCTTGGAGGCCTGCGCTGTGTTGACGATGGGTACAGGCACGCGCAGGACACTCCATTAAGACATCAAGGGACATAACTGCTCCTGAACAGAGGTAAATCAGACTACAGGATGCAGCTCATAACAGCCTTAAAGTAGCATCCCCATGGGTGTACCAGCCCGTATTTCATGACTGCAGAGCCCACCGGCGAAAAACACCACCCTCCAGCTGCCGAGCACACCCCACAGACCCAACCACCCCTGCCCACGGACAGATGAAGACAGTGCCACTCCAGACACAGCCAAGCTTTCGCCATACGGTCTTATGTGCCCTCAAGAGAGAATCCAAAGTTGTAGTCTTTCCCACTGTCAACAGGACTTTCCCTGTGGTCAGTGGGTCTTTCCTCACCGTCACTGGACCTTTCTCCAGGGTCAGCCTAGTTAAGGCAAAGAAGAAAAAGAAACACCCGAAGGTGCTGGGGAGGACCCAGAGAAGCACTGTCTTCACCTGCCCTTAGAGCAGTCCTGTACCACCCTTGGAGGCCTGCGCTGTGTTGACGATGGGTACAGGCACGCGCAGGACACTCCATTAAGACATCAAGGGACATAACTGCTCCTGAACAGAGGTAAATCAGACTACAGGATGCAGCTCATAACAGCCTTAAAGTAGCATCCCCATGGGTGTACCAGCCCGTATTTCATGACTGCAGAGCCCACCGGCGAAAAACACCACCCTCCAGCTGCCGAGCACACCCACAGACCCAACCACCCCTGCCCACGGACAGATGAAGACAGTGCCACTCCAGACACAGCCAAGCTTTCGCCATACGGTCTTATGTGCCCTCAAGAGAGAATCCAAAGTTGTAGTCTTTCCCACTGTCAACAGGACTTTCCCTGTGGTCAGTGGGTCTTTCCTCACCGTCACTGGACCTTTCTCCAGGGTCAGCCTAGTTAAGGCAAAGAAGAAAAAGAAACACCCGAAGGTGCTGGGAGGACCCAGAGAAGCACTGTCTTCACCTGCCCTTAGAGCAGTCCTGTACCACCCTTGGAGGCCTGCGCTGTGTTGACGATGGTACAGGCACGCGCAGGACACTCCATTAAGACATCAAGGGACTAACTGCTCCTGAACAGAGGTAATCAGACTACAGGATGCAGCTCATAACAGCCTTAAAGTAGCATCCCCATGGGTGTACCAGCCCGTATTTCATGACTGCAGAGCCCACCGGCGAAAAACACCACCCTCCGAGCACCACGCCCACCACAGACCCAACCCACCCCTGCCCAGGACTAGATGAGACAGTGCCACTCACTCCCAGTACACAGCCAAGCTTCAGCACATAACGGTCTTATGTGCCACACTCATAAGTAGAGAAATCCAAAGTTTGTAGTCTTTCCCACTGTCAACAGGACTTTCCCTCGTGGTCAGTGGGTCTTTCTCCTCAGAGTCACTGAGTCTTTCTTCCAGTGGTCAGCTTCTCAGTCTAAGGTCTAAGAAGAAGAAAAAGAAACACCCGAAGGTGCTGGGGAGGACCCAGAGAAGCACTGTCTTCACCTGCCCTTAGAGCAGTCCTGTACCACCCTTGGAGGCCTGCGCTGTGTTGACGATGGGTACAGGCACGCGCAGGACACTCCATAGACTCAGGCTACGCCCCCCCACCCTACGCTTAAAGTAGCATCCCATGGTGTACCAGCCCGTATTTCATGACTGCAGAGCCCACCGGGGAAAAACACCACCCTCCAGCTGCCGAGCACACCACAAGACCCAACCACCCTGCCCACGACAGATGAAGACAGTGCACTCCAGACAAGCCAAGCTTTCGCCATACGGTCTTATGTGCCCTCAAGAGAGAATCCAAAGTTGTAGTCTTTCCCACTGTCAACAGGACTTTCCCTGTGGTCAGTGGGTCTTTCCTCACCGTCACTGGACCTTTCTCCAGGGTCAGCCTAGTTAAGGCAAAGAAGAAAAATGAACATCACCCGAAGGTGTCTGGGCAGGACCCAGGAAGCTCTGTCTTCACCTGCCCTTAGAGCAGTCCTGTACCACCCTTGGAGGCCTGCGCTGTGTTGACGATGGTACAGGCACGCGCAGACACTCCATTAAGACATCAAGGGCACAGGAATGCTAAACAGTAAAGGGGCAATAACAGACCCCTGGGAATACCCATGTGTAATTTTCTTCTCGTAAATAGGAGTTCCCTACCTTCGTTCTAATATATCTATTTTCTAAGAAGTTTCTAATAAAATCATAATGTTCCTGACAACCCAATCTCTTTAAGTTTATAAAGCAAACGAGAGTGCCATACTTGATCGTAAGCTTTAGTGATATCAAAAAAGGTTGCTAGCAAACATTTTCTCCTGGAAAACTGATGTTTAATTTGAGTGGTAAGTTTGACCAAGTGTTCAATAGCACTTCTACCCTTTCGAAAACCTGCTTGGTTTGTTGGGATAACTTTGTTCTTTTCACAAAAGTAGTTTAGTCTATTTAAAACAATTGTTTCATAAAGTTTACAGACATGAGAAGTTAATGAAATAGGTCTGTAACTATCTATACTTTCTTTCAGTTTACCTTCCTTGTGAATCGGTACTATTACTGATTCTTTCCATATTTGTGGCAAATGACCTGAGCTCCAGCATTTTTTTAAATATACTAAGTAAAATGCTTATCCATTTGTCTGGAAAATGCTTAATCATTTCATTTGAAATGGCGTCAGTCCCAACAGCTGTCTTTTTGTTTGGGAGAGAATCTATGGCGTCTTTCACCTCTTGTAATGTAACTGGGGCGTTGATGTCGCACGTGTCGTTATCAGATACATCATTAAAGACATGGGTACATTCTTTATCCTCTCTGAATTTTCTTTGGTTTTCAGACAACCCATCTAACCTGCTTACTTTAGCAAACTGGTCGACAAACGCTTCTGCTTTGTCTGTGGATGATGGTAATTTGTTATTATCAAGAATGATAGGATATTCTGGGAGTTTGATTCCATTTTTCATCGTTTTTATCTCTTTCCATACCATTCTACTATCTTTATGATCGAATGTGTTTCTCTTGCAGAAATTATCCCAATGATCCTTTTTGGCTTGTTCCATAACTCTATTACTATGTACATTTGAGTGTTTCATTTCCTTAAATTTTTCATGTACCATTTTCTTATCTTGACTTTTCTTAGTGTGCATGTATTCCTTGAATAACCGTTTTTTCTCATTAACTGCCTTATCGCAATCTTCAGTCCACCAAACATTACCGAGATGTTTACCCCCATTAGAACCCTGATTCTTCAATTTAGGAATACATGAACCAGACACTTTTAGAACAGAAGTACAAAACGTGTCATACATTGTATCAATATCATCATCTGGGGACAAGCTTATGTCTAGATCTTTAAGTCTGTCGTAAAACTGAGACCATTTGGCATTTTTATAATCAAATCTTGGGATTGCATCATCAGGTTTTGTGTCTTCAAAATCAGGGGACTGATTAATTGTAATAATGATTGGTATGTGATCACTCCCAAGAGTTTCACTATAAGTTTCCCATGCACACGACAAAGCCATTTTAGGTGAAACCAAAGTTAAATCAATAGCAGTAGGTCTATGTGTTGATATATCAGGAACTCTGGTATAAGAACCATCATTGAGTAGACATAAAGTTGAGTCTACAACATTTTCCACAAACCTATTGCAACTGACCTGTGTGCTCTCTTTTTCCCAGAAAGGAGAATGAGCATTAAAATCCCCTCCTACTAACCATTTACCATTATCATTCTTGATATTTTTCATCCATTCAGTATTAGCTTCATCTGGACCCTTAGGTAAATATACAGAAGCACAGTTTACTTCTAAGGAGTCCGAAAACTTGACAGTTACAGCACATGAAAAAATCCCATGTAATCCACTAGGCACAGGTGATTGTTTGTCACAATACTGTAGTCCAGTGTGAATATAGATAGCACAATTTACTCTATCACCATTTTCATCTGTATCTACTACTGGTGGATAGTAGTACTGTTCCAATCTTGGCAGTTTGTTCTTACTGATATTAACAGACTGGAATAAGAGAACATGGCAGACAGATGACACTAAAAATTGACGTAAGCAGTCAATATTAGAATAGAGAGAGCGGCAATTCCACTGCAGTATTTTTATGTTGTTGCTGAATTTCATGTTAAAAAAACCCACAGATAACTAAACAAATAAAAATATTTTGCTTCAACACAATTGGAGCTTAGCTACACACAGACGTAGGCTGGTATGCTGTATTTGTTCCGAACAAAAGCAACAAAAAATGTCACCAGTTGTATAAAACATTGAACCTATTGGACCAGGCAGAGCCGTAGAAGGAATCCTCAGGGAAGGGAGTGGGGTGCAGGTACCGGGGACGTCGCGCTGTCTTCCGCGGCCGTTCCCAGAAGAGGTTCCTCAGATGCCGGCCAATATTTCCCGCTAGGATGCTAGCTCCTCTGGCAGTGGGATGTAGCCCATCACGGAGGTTGAAGCGGGCGGCTTGTAGGTTGGAGTGAGTGATGAAGGTGATGTTTTTCTCATCATTCAGCTCTGACACCAAAAGTGCGTTGTACAAGTCCCCTTTGATATTGAGTTCGGGGTCTGATGTAGGAGCCATCTTACTGATTATGATGGCCAGATCAGGATTTTCTTCTTTGATACTCTTCACGCACTTTGCCATTTTTCCGGAACATGTTGCTGCTGATTCTGTTTCTAGGTCCTTCGATCCAACATGTATGAGTAAAGCATCAGGAGGTGTCCTGACAGATGCACTTGCTTTGGCCACTGCTGGTTTGATGTCCTTCATTGTTCTTGCATAACTCTGATGCAGCTTACATCCGTAGGACTTCCCTAGTCTGTTGGTGTTGACTTTCTTTATGATAGGGTCATTTACATATAAAATGTTGGGAAGGCCCTTTAAAGTTGGATTTGGTTTCTCTCTGGACTTGGCCTTTATGTCTTTGACGTTTTGTTTGTCTCTGGACTCGGCCTTAAAGTTATTATTGTCATTTTTCTTGCACTGTTCCTTAGACTTCGGCTTGTGACGCAAAGAAGCTTTGACGTCATATTTGTTTGCGTTATCATTTTCTTCTATTTTTTTGTTTTTATCATTTTGCTGTACATTTCTATTCTGCTTTTTTTCTGTTTTGTTTGTTTCGACAGGCAGATCATCCGGATGAGTTGTTCTCGACGGTGTTGAGATCCTAGCCACTTCTGCATAGGAGAGGTAGTGGAAGGGCTCTGTCTGTGTTCCTATGCTAGCCGAGTCCTTTCTAGATCTATCGATTTTGGCATGCAGAGATCTTATTTGCCCTTCCAGCTTCGCTACTATATCACACAGCGAGGTAATTGTGCCTTCGATCTTAGCGAAGGTCTGTGTGGTACTCACGAAGTTGATGTTGTCTGTAGGACCATTGTTGTTTCTTGGCCTAGACTCCAGCCCATCCTTGACGACGGACAAACTGAACGGCCTCCTCAACTCCGAATTGCGATTTGTCCCCTCATCGTTTCCGTGCTTTGTTAGCACATCCTCAGTGCATCCTTTTGCACACAGTATTGGTATGCAGCTTTTCCGGATACTGGTTTGAGAGTCTCTTGTTTGTTTTGAACGGAACATAACAGCATCCACAGCACTGAACTATCAGTTGTTGTCTGCAGGCGCCATCTTGTGTGTGTGTCTGTGTGTGTGTGTGTGTGTGTGTGTGTTATAGAGGGAGTGGAGGAGGGAAGAGAGTGAGAGACAGAGATATGTACAGAGAGGCGAGATACAGAGAGAGACATAGGGAGAGTTATGGACTGCTCAGATGTGTATAGGTATGTTTATGCATTTGAAGAAAACCTACTAGTATGATGAATTAGAAAACAACTCGGATCAGAAATAGACAAGATCATCAATAATAATTATCATGAATAATGAATATCGTGAAATAAAAAAAAATCACCATCAACAGCCAGTAGGGCTCTTAAGCAGTTTATGAACAATGGATGAACAATTCGACAGCACACGTTGTAGATGATAAGTGAGACGTTTAATGTCTGAAAGCCAGCCAGGCAAATACTGCTTCATTTGCTGTGAGAGTGAGTCATGGCTGAGTTCCAAGGCTAGATGTGTGACGTCACAGGTGGGGTGTGGTTCACGTCTTCAGCCGGCACAGAAACAGGGACTCAGGGGAGTTCCAAGACCAGATGTGTGACGTCAGGTAGGGGGTGGTTCGTTTCTTCAGCTAGCATAAAGACAGGGTCATGGGTGAGCATACCAAGGCCCCCACCTTTGACGTCAGGAAAGGGGTGGCTCATGTGTTCACACATTATGACAGATGTCATCGGTAGGGACCATTTATCACAGGAAACCATGGCCGGAGGGGGACAATTCAGGGAATGCGGACCATTGTTATCATTGTAGTTTCACTGAATGCCGTGCTAGGCCTTGGAATGGTCACACGGGTATTCTGGTGGTTTGCTACCTGCTTCCTGCTGTGAGGTTTGGGCCACCATGAATTCTCGCCAAATTGGTGTTGTCTAAAGTTTAGTGCCAACTCCTAACCAAGAGAGAGATAGACGGAGGGGAGACAGACAGACAGACAAAAAGACAGACAGATAGACAGACAGAGATAAAAACAGATGAAGATACAGTCACACAGACAGTCAGATATATAGGCAGACAAACAGACAGAGACAAAGGGACAGATAGACAGAGACAGACGGACAGGGAGAGAGACACAGACAGACAGAGACAGACAGATTGACAGGGAC
>JAMYXO010001201.1:0-30000 GCA_033310375.1 Conus canariensis
TGGTTCGTGAATGGACTTTGATTTGTTTGGTAAATACTGGTGCTACCTTTGTGGCTTTTCGCAAAGGGTTAGTTTTGACGTCAGATGTTAGGAACCACAGTGAAGTGTGTTTTTTTTGGGGTCGTGTGGATGAGTTTCCACTGGCTAAGTTTCAGTCAGTTGCCCTTTTTTTGTGGGCGTTTGACTTGTTGTGTCTTGGATACCCCCGTCGCAGTTTAATTGTGGGTAATGTCCTGGAGTTTCTGTAAGTGGTGAGTTTGGGTGATGTATCTGTGAACCTTTCTCTTACCCGGCGTTACGAGGGCTAGAGATAAATGTTGGGGAAAAAAAACCCTTTGTGTCGACCCCTGATGATCTGAACATTTCCGTTCTGATCTTTTTAAAAAAAACAAAAGGGATGAGTCATTGAAGTCTTGCTTTCAGTTAACGTTTTTCTGATGTGTCTGCGTGTTATTTGTGTTTGTACCTCATTTGTTTTTCACAAAGGTACTTCGGTGCCGGGGTCAAGATAGCCCCTTTGGTTGTGGGGAAAGGAACGGGGTTTTTTGGGAATTTTTCCCCAGGATTGGTTTTCTGGGATTTCTCGGAGTCTGTTTGTATGTTCTGAAGTGTTTGAAAATTTTTTTGGTGTCGTCCAGGACTGTGATGAGCTTTACCCATTCCCACTTTAACTTTTCCCGATGGCGTCTTCTATGCCAGATGAAGATGCCCCTTCTGTCAGTTTGATTGTATTTTGTCTAAACAAAAGCCCCGGGGGTTTGGTGAATTTTGAGGGATTTTCAGGCATTTTGACCCCAAAACCGGGTTCTTTCTCAGGTGTTTGACTTAAGACCCCTCTTACATACAGAGCCCCTTTTAGAAAGAAATGTTATAAACCCCCCCTTTTTCCCGCAAAGGGTTGTTGAGAGGGATTGGTATCATGTTGGATTTGGGTATCTTTGAGCCATCGAATAGCCCGTATGAATCCCCAGTTGTGTTGTCAGGAAGAAAGATTGTACGTGTCTTTCTGCATTGATTTCAGGTCTGTTCTTGGATTGAGTGTGTGAGTTGAGGAAGATTTCAAGGAATTTGTCTTCTGCTCAGTGTGTGGTTACTACATTGGGTAATTTTCTTATTCTCAGGACTGATGCTAGTTCTGTTGATTTGGGTGCTGTATCACTCCAGGAGAATGATGATGTTCTTCAAGTTCCCGGTGTTGCTTGTCGAAAGTTGCTGATCGTAGAGAAGGCGTACATTTATTGAGCGGGCATGTTTAGCCATTGTCTCTACCCGTGGGGGTTATGGAGCTGGGACCGAGTGGTCAGTAGAAATGTGTCTGTCTCTACCTGTTGGGGTTATGGAGAGGTGACCGAGTGGTCAGTAGATATGTGTGGTTCTACTGTGTGGGTATGGAGAGGTTGTCCGAGAGGTCCAAGCAAGGAGCTAGCATGTCAAAAGGGATTCAGTAGTTCGTTGGGACGAAAATATTTTTTTTCTGTGGCGTGAGTGGTTCGTTCGTCGAGTGAATGTGATTTCGGGTTTGTGTATTCTTGCCGTTTGTTTACTTCTTTTCAAAAAAACATTCGGTCATTGATTTTGTGTTTGAGGAGGGGGAGTATTGTGACGTAAACATAATTATGACGTCAACTTAAAATGTCATAAGGTAACTCATGACGAAAATATAAGAATAGACGAGAGAGAGAGAGCAAGAACTACGGCGGGCTTTGGTGCTCCTGCTCTAATTTATTTTTGTTTTTAATCGTCGTTTTTCTCAGTCGTGTTTCTATGTGGAGAGGTGTCTTTTCAAGTCGTAGTACTGTTGATTTTCATGTGTATGTTGCGATACTTTCTGATAACGGTACAGCGAAATATGTACCAGAAATTTATTGTTTTAGAAATGTGTGAAAGCTGTGTCGCGAGAGTGACTAAAATCATGCAGACTATTTATGTGCTCTAATTGTACCACTCAATGTGCGTCGGTTGGGTGAAGTTATTGATGTGAACATTGTCAATATCACATACACGGGAGAAGCTAATTATATTTTTGTTTTAGATAAACAATAGGGGATCGATGTTTTATATGTTCTATGGGATTTGATGAAATCGTGTTCTCGGGGATTCAATAATTGGTTTCGTGTGCCTTGTGAATCTAAGTTCTTCTATGGTTTACTGTGCTTTATGAACTTGCGGCTTTCTTTGTGGAATTGCTGTGCTTAGTGAATCTGCTGGCTCTTTCTTCTGTGGATTGCTGTGCTTCTGAATTGCGGGTTTTCTTCTATGGATTGCTGTGCTTTATGAATCTGCGGTTTTCTTTGTGGATTGCTGTGCTTTGTGTATTCTGCGGTATGCTGCTATGGAGTACATGGGCCTTTTGATTTGCGGTTCTTCTTCTGTTAGTTTGACGTGATTTATTGTGCTTGTTGTGTGGACGACCCTGTTTTTTTTTATCGCGTTTGTGTTTGTGAAACGGGTTGCTTATTATGTCGGGGACCTTGGTTATTTATTTGCTCTTCTTTTAGTAACCGAGTGTGTTCGGACTGCATATTGCAGTCAACACAACTCGGTTACTAAAAGAGAAAATAAGGATAACCCACAGGTCCCTCTAATAAGCAAGGCCGTTCACCAAACAAACAGCGATGAGAAGAAGAACAGGGTCCTCACAACAAGCACAATAAATCACTGTAAACTATACAGAAGAAGAACCAAATTACAAGGCACTGTAATCCATAGCAGCAGAACGCAGATTCACAAAGCACAGCAATCCACAGAAGAAAAGAACGCAGATTATAAAGACAGAAGTTTATAGAAGCAGAGAGATTCAAAAAGCACAGCAATCCAAGAAGAGAGCGGCAGATTCACCAAAGCAAGCAATCCACAGAGAAGAGCGCAGATTATAAAGCACAGTAAACCTAGAAGAATGTGATTCACAAGGCACAGCACCCAATAAATGGTATGGAGAACACGATTTCAGCAAAGTCCATAGAACATAATAAACTTCGATTCGTATTGTTGATCATAAACAAAAATTATTAGTTCTCCAGTGTATTGATTTGCAATGATACATCAAAATTAGCCCACCGACCGCAATGGAGGTGGTAAATTAGAGAATAAATATTCTTGCCGGAGTTTAAAGGGTCACTCTCGGGACACACATTCACAAATTTCTATAACATTAAATTTCTGGAAATATTTCGCTGGTTACGTTATCGAAGTATCGCACATACACAGTGTATAAGTACTCTGACTTGAAAGTCAGCTCTCAATAGTAACACTACGGAGAAAACGACGATTAAAAAAAAAAATTTAGGTGGCACAAAGCTCGGCGTTAGTTTTGCCTCTCTCTCTCGTCTAATTTTAAATTTTTCGTCATGTAGTTCTATGTCTTTTTAAAGTTGAGTCATAATTTATTTTGGGAGTAACATCTCCCCTCCTCAAACACAAAAAATGACGATTGTTTTTTGGGAAAAGAAGTAAAAAACAGCAGAATACACAAACCGAAATCCATTACTCGGGGAAAACGAAGCCATTCACGGCTCACAGAAAAAAAGTTGTGTCCACAACTCTGAATCTTTGACATGCTAGTCATTGTGACCTAGGGAAACAACCCTCCATACCCACACAGGGTAGGACAAACATATCTACTGCCCAAATCGGTCAGCTCTCATCCCCAAACCCAGGGTAGAGAAACAATTTCTACTGCCCAACCGGTCAGCATCCTTTCCCAAAGGGGTAAAGAAAAGGAAACATTCCGCTATTAGTATTGTACGCTTTCTCACGATCAGCAACTTTCGACAAGCAGACCCAAATGGGTGAAGAAATCACCCATTCTCCTGGGTGTTACAGCCCCCAAATCAAAGAACTGATCAGTCCTGAGAATAAAAGTACATTGTGGGTTTAAACAAAACAAGGTCAGAAGACAAGATTCTTGAATCTTCTTAAGCTTCAGCACTCGGGAGCCCAAAGGGAACAGACCTGAAATCAATGAGAAACGACACTTTAAAAATTTTTTCTTCTGACGAACACAACTGGAGTGCATACGGAATTCGATGGTCAAGATACCAAGACCCAAAATGTTTCCAATCGCTCTCAAAAAATCTTTTTGCAGAAAAGGGTTTTATAACATTTCTTTTAACAGGGAATTGTTGAAGAGGGTCTCTAAGAGTGTCATGAGAAAGAACCTGGTTTGGGAGTCAAAATGTCTTGAATTATCAAAGATTGCACGAAAACTCCTGGTACTTTTGTCAGACAAAGTACAATAAAACTGGACAAAAACGAAATCTCTTTGGGCCCATAAAGACGCTCGGAACAGTTAAGGGAATGGGTAAAGCATCATCACATCTGGCGACACAAATGTACAAACACTTCACGAACAGTAAAAAACCCAGACTCGGAGAGGATCCACAGAAAGACAATCTGGGGAACTGTCCAAAGACCTGTTTGCCACAGGCAAAGGTGCTATCTTGACGGGGCATGAAGTACTTGTGAAAGAAGATGCAGTACACATCAGAGAGGCCCACTGCGAAATCAGAGACGTAATGAAAGCAAGATTCAAGGGAATCATCCTTTGTTTTGAAAAAGATCAGAAGGGAAATGTTGAT
Organism: Conus canariensis; assembly: GCA_033310375.1. NCBI lineage: Eukaryota > Metazoa > Mollusca > Gastropoda > Neogastropoda > Conidae > Conus > Conus canariensis. The sequence goes on from JAMYXO010001201.1 coordinate 4,578, forward strand.
CACAGGGATGAACAAAGGTTTTTGCCACAAATGTTTATTCTAGCCCGTAAGGGGTTTTGAAAAGGTTCACGAGATAATCATAAACTCACCCCTACAGAAACTCCAGGACATTCCACATAGATCTGGATGGTATCCAAGAAAAACAAGTAAATCCAAAAATAAGGAATGACTGAAACTGTAGCCAGTGGAAATCAACCAAAACGGGCACAAAAAAAAAAAACACTTCACTGTGGTTCCTAAAAACTGACTGTCGAAACTAACCTTTGGAACGCCAAATGGTAGCACCGGGATCACGCAGAAAGGGCTCAAGTGCCATTCACTGAACCGATCAAATGTATTTGCCTGTGAAGCACAAACAGTTAGACAAATAAAAGGAGTTTCAGAACAGAGCACAAGCACTGAACTGTTTGCTGTAGTTGATTCTCAGCAAAGTAGAGTTACCAAAAAAAGGAATTCATGGGGGGGCTAAGGTACAAATTTACAAAGGGGTTTTTACCCGATTCATGGGGCAAATAGAGTACCCTGTCTTCTTTTTACACAAAAAACACACAACACTTGCAACAGTCGAAGCACTTTTGAGGAACTCTTAGCAGAGGTATAACGGGCGCCACGACCCCCGATAACGGCTACCGCAAAGTTTTCAAGACGCCCGAGTAACCAGAGCTCTTTAGACCAAATAACAGCTACCACCGATTTACTTCTGCGATCAGCTGAGGAACAGAGTGTGCACTGTTTTTAAAAAATAGAGTATTGTTTCTCTCCAGGCTGAAAACCCCCCAAGGGGAACCGGGGGGGTTCTATCAGACCCGAAACCGGGATACGGATTTCTATAAATTGACCAGGAGTTTTGTATCTCAGAGCAAAATTTTTTACATTTTGTTTCCTAGAAAGACTTAGTGGGATGGCATTTTGTATGACCCCTGCAGAATTGATCATTTCATTTAAAGTTTTAACTTTTTCAAAAAAAGTAGCCAAGTCTTTGTACAACTTCCAAAAATGCTCAGCAAGATAGATCCAAACCCAAAAGATTATATTTTTTGAAAGGACCCCCAAAGGGCCAAAAAAAACGTTAAGTTCATGCCAAAAGGTCTCGAAAGGTTCTTTGAGCTAGGTTAGCTAGAAAACGTTACGAAAAAAACCCTTGGAGTACATTGAAATTTTTAGCAAGCTCTCTTTCAAAAGCTCGTAAGAACAAATTATTTTCAGCGAGATGTGTTGAGGTTAAAGCGGAACCCTAAGTAGTGCGGGAAGGTATGTAACCACAAACTTCAGACCATCTGGGACCGACATGGGTTTCAAAACGAAAAAAGTAATTTTTATCTCATTTCCCTTTCTTGAAGGGGGCAGCTTAGGAAAAAAGGAGGGGGGCGTTAACGGGGGAAAACAAAAAAACCCTGACTTCATGTCCTGTCTGAGACCGAAACCATTGTGAGAAGTTTTTGTAATGTTTTTTTTAGTTTTTAAATCTCTGGCATTCTTTTTGTTTCCTTTGCTTTTCTTTTTTGTTTCCTTGCATTTTTTTGTTTCCTCTTATTCTTTTTGTTTCTCTTTTGTTATTTGTATTTGCTTTTTTAGTTATCTTTGTATTGCTTTTTTTTAGTATCTTTTTGGGGGATCTGCTCTTTTTTTAGTTATTCTTTTCTGTACTTTTAACTGAAATTTTTAAAAATCGCATTTTTCCTTCTTTCCATGTCTGGGAAATAAATTTGTAAACATAGTCCACAAAAGCGGGGTCCTCAAACCATCCCCTTATCGTTGTAAATATTAGCGAAAATTTTGGGCCCCTGCAAGGGAACAACAGGATTTATTCTTAGCTCTGTCCCTGTTGAAAATATAAAATATTGTCCTGCCACGACACCCACACTAGTGGACCCCAATACAAACAATTGCTATACAAGAAAAAAAGGTTTGAAACCCTGTCCACTAAAAAAATATATTTTGAATTCAAGAGGTTTTTTTTTTTTTCAAAAAAACATTAACGAATCATCTTTAAAGTTAGTTTATCAACCCAACAGAAGTTTAAAAGATAAAAATAAAACTGGATTCAGGGATGGGGGGAGAAAGAAAAACGCAATGTAATCAATGCCAAAATTTTTTCAGAAAAAGGGATAAATCAGAAATGCCCATGGGGATTAATAACAAAAATAATCAATGTATTGTTGTTTTATTTTATTATTATTTTATTTTTTATTTTTTTTTTTTAAGGGTTTTCAGGGAGCACTCACACTCATTTTTTCAAGAGAAAAAAAACTAGATGTGAAGAAGCAACAACCCCCAAGTAAAGATAAAAACAGAAAAATAAAGAAATAATTTGAAGAAAATGAAAATAAAGCCACAAAGGAAGGAGAAATAGGAACTGGGGTCGTATCTCCAAAAAAACTTTTAAGAAGGGAACCCGTTACGTGGAAAACGGAAAGAAAGTAGACAAGAACAGTATAAAACAAAAAAAACTTTACAATCAATTTTCAAAAGAAAATTTCTGTAAAGTGACCTATAACTTCTAATTGGCATTTTAGGTGTAAAAAAAAATCTTCCTAAGGGTTTTTTAAATTTCCCATAGCAAAAGAAATTTAATACGGGGGTCCCAGATGTTAGGGATGGTGTGCGGTGCGTTTTTTTGCTGTCTGCTCTCCCCTCTCAAAGTTTGGATGCGTTTTAAAATTATTCTCGCAACACCCAAAGCAAAGGATAGCAGGCAACACACGAGTTAGATTTTTTTTCTTTTTAATTAGCTGCCCGAACCCTCAAAATACATTCATGTGACTGGTACAAATCATACTTGTCATAATGAATAGTTTTAAGATATCAAAAAAAATAGGGAAATTCAGTCATCAGATATCAGCATATCATAGTACATATCTTGATATCATAAAAGATTCGCGGCGCCGTCCAGTGTTAATATGCAGTCAACAACTCGGTTACTAAAGAAGAAATAAGGATAACCCAAGTCCCAATATAAGCACAGCGTCACAAAAAAGGATGAAAAAGAAAAAAACAGGGTTCCACCAAAAGCCATTTAAAAAACGTCAACTTAGAAGAAGAACGCAAATTCAAGGACAGTAATCATAGCAGCGAACGCAGATTCAAAAGCAAGGGAACCAAAGAAGAAAACGAGAATATAAAGCACAGAAAACATAGAGAGAGAGATTCAAAAAAACACGCATCCACAGAAGAAAGGGCAGATTCAAAAGCACAGAATCAAGAAGAAGAGCCGCAGATTCATAGACAGTAAACCATAGAAGAACTGTAGAATCACAAGGCACAGCAACAATTTTTGAATCCGGGAACCCCGATTTCAGCAAGTCCCATAGAACATAATAAACTTCGATTCCACTTTGTTGATCTAAAACAAAAATTAATTAGTTTGTGTATTGATATTGCATGTTACATCAATAACTTCAGCCACCGAGCAATGAGTGGTACAATTAGAGCAATAAAAATTTTGCGGGTTTTAAGTCACTTCGGCGACACAGATTACAAAAATTTCTAAAAATTAATTTCCCGGTAATATTTCGTGGGGACCGTTTTCAGAGTAAACGCACATAACAGTGATATCAACGTACTTGCTTGAAAGTAGCCTCTCCACATAAATAAACACGGAGAAAACACGATTAAACAAAATAAATTGGCTGGACACCAAGCTCGGGTTAGTTCTTGCTCTTCTCTTGTTAATTTTTAAATTTTGTATTTTAGTTATATAAATTTTAAGTGAGTATAATTTAGTGAGGGCACAATACTCCTCTCAAAACAAAATCAATGAACCGAATTGTTTTTTTGAAAAAGAAGTAAAAAGAGAATACACAACCGAAATACTTCACTCCCACGGAAACGAAGCACTCACGGTCACAGAAAAACACAAATTGTGTCCAACGAATCTGAATCCTTTGAAAGTTAGTCATTGCTGACCTCCGAATTCCTACCACCAGGGTAGAGACACACTTTTTACTGACCACTGGTCAGCCTCTCATACCCAAAGGGTAGAGACAACACATTTTATGACCACTCGGTAAAGCATCTCCATCCCACGGGGTGAAAACAATGGCTAAACATCGTCAATAGTATTTTTACCTTTCACGATTCTGCAACTTTGACAAGCAGACAGACTGGGTGAAAAAAAAACATTTCGGGGTTTGATACACCCCCAAATCAACAGAACTGCATCAGTCCTGAGAATAAAAGATTACCAATGTAGGTCAACACACAGGTGAAAGAAGACAAGATTCTTGAATTTCCTCAAGCTTAGCACATTCAGGAGTCCAGAAAGCCCTGAAATAAGGGGGCAGAACGACAGTACAATTTTTTCGGGCGAAACCCAACTGGGATGCATACGGACTTTTTCGATGGCTCAATGATACCAAGATCCACATGATCCCAATCGTTTCTCAAAAAACCCTTTCTTTTGCAAAAAGGGGGATTATAATTTTTTCTAACAGGGACATTGTTGTAAGGGGGAAATTCTAAGAGTGATCACTGAGAAAAAACCCGGTTTGGGTCAAAATGTCTGAAATCATCAAAGTTGCAGACTCCTGGTCTTTGTTGGGGGAAAAGTACATCAAAGGGGACAGAAGAAATTTAAATTGGCATAGAAGACGCATCGGAACATTTTTAAAGTGGAATGGGTAAAGATATCATTTTGGGGACAAACCCCAAAAATTTTTACAAACTTAAAGAAGTAAAAACCCAGACTCGGAGGGGGATACAGAAGAAATTTGAGTTAAACTGTCAAAGAACTGTTCTTGTCACAAGCAAGGTGCTATCTTAAACAGGACTGAAGTACCTTGTGAAGAAGGGACTGAGTAAATAAAAAGTAGACACTGCAGACAATCAGAAGACTTTAAAACTGAAGCAAGACTTCATGATATCCTTCTGTTTTGACAAATCAAAAGGGGGAAATGTTCAGATCTCGGGGGATTGACAAAGGTTTTTGTCACAAATGTTTATTCTGCTGTAACGGGGGGTGAAGAAAAAAGGTTACGAGATCTCACAAAAATCACCCCCTCACAGAACTCCGGGCCCACATTACCCACAATCAGATCTGCGATGGTATCCAAGAAAACAAGTCAACCCGCCAAAATAAGGACAATGATGAAACTGTAGAGTGGAACTATCCACACGACCCCAAAAAAAAACCCCTTTCCCATTGGTTCCTAACTTTTGACTTTTCAGAAACTACCTTTGCGAACGCCACAAGGGTTTTGACCATTTACACGCAGACGAATTCAAAGTGCATTCACTGACCAGCTCCAAATGTAATTTGTGTGAACGCACCAAACAGTTAGACAAGGGAAAAGGAGTATCAAGAAAAGCAACAAGCAATGAACGTTTTTGTCAGTGATTTCTCAGAACAGTTGAGTTACCCAAACCCAAAAAAAGGGAAATTATCTGGGTGGCTAAGGCTACAAAAATTTTCAAGGTTTTTTACCCGACTTCCATGGACCCTAGCAGCTAATGCTATCTTTTTTTCACAAAAACACACAAACTTGCAAAGATAGACACTTTTGAGGAATTTACTGCCAGAGGTTTTAAGGGCGCCACGACCGATAAGGCTCGCAAAGTTATTTCACGAAGAGAGTAACCAGAGTTGATGACCCCCAATAAAGCTCCACCGAAGTTACTTCTGCGTCGCTGGGAACCAGGTAGTGGCACGTTTTTAAAAGTAGAGTATTGTTTCCTCTGCAGATGACCCCAGTTCGGAGGTTCTATCAGAGCCGGGATTTCGGATTTTTATCAAATTGACAAGAGTTTTGTATCAAAGAAGGGGAAAAAAGTTTACATTTAGTTTCTAGGGAAAAAACCCTTTGGGATGGATTCTGTTTTGACTTGCAGATTGAAATTTCATAAAAGTTTCACATTTTTTCAAAAAAAAAGTAGCCAAAATTTGAGACAACTCAAAAATCTCAGAAGATAAGTCACCAACCTCAAAAGACTTTATTTTTTGACAAAAAGGGCCCAACGTCAACAAACGTCAAGTTAATGCAAAAGGGTTTGAAGGTTCATTGAGCTAGGTTTAGCTCACGAAAAGGGTTACGAAAACATTGGAGTAAATTGAAATTTTTTCAGCAAGCTCTCTTTTTTAAAGGGCCCTAGACAAACATTTTTTCAGGAGGACTGTGATAGAGAGTTAAAGCGGAACCTCAGTAGTGCAGAAGGTATGTAACCCACAACTCTCAGAATTCTAAGGACGAGCTGGGTTTCAAACGAAAAGTAACTGTTATATCTCAGTTCTTTTTTTTCCTTTTAAAGGGGGAGTTAGGAAAAGTAGGGAGGGGCGTTAAACTGGAAAAGAACTGACTCTCACTGTCCTGTCTGAGAACGCACTTGGAGAAAATTTTTGTAACTGTAATCTTTTAGTTTCTCTATCTCTTTCATTCTTTTGTTTCCTCTGCTCTTTTTGTTTTTTTGCATTCTTTTGTTTCCTCTCCATTTTTTTGTTTTCTTGTCTTGATTTGTATTGCCTTTTTTAGTTATTCTTGTTTTTGCTCTTTTTTGTTAATCTTGTATTGTCTCTTTTAGTTATTCTTCTTCCTGTACTTTTAACTGGGAATTTTTTTCAATGCTTCTTTTTCTTTCCAAAGTCTGGGCAAACATTTGTCAACATTTTCCACAGAGCTGGGGCCTCCAAACCAAACCTTACCCGTTGTAAATATTTAGCGAAACTTTGTCTCGTCACAAAGGGGCAAAAGGACTTTCTTCTTTTGTTTTTGTGCCATTTGAAAATATGAAATATTTCTGCCAAACCGACACACACACATAGTGATAAAAACAAACAATTGCTATCACAAACAAAAAAAGGGTTTTAAACCTTTTCCACTAAATATATATATGAATTCAAAGGGATTTTTTTTTTTTTTTAAAAAAACAAATTTAAAGGGCAATCACTCTTTAAAAGATAAGTATTATCAAACCAACCAGCAAAAGATAGAGATAAACAATGAAAGGATTTCAGGGATCTGGGGAGAAAGAAAAAAGCAAACGATAATCAATGCCAAAATTTTTCCAAGCAAAATTATAAATCAAGCATGACTGAGAGAAAATTACAAATATATCAATGTATTGTTGTTGTTATTTTATTCATTTATTTTTATTTATTTATAATTTTTTTAATGTTGGGCAGCCACTCACACAATATTTATTCAAGAGAAAAGAACCCAAGATGCTGAAGAACCCAAACAATCCCAAGTAAAGATAAAACAGAAATAATCAAGGTAAGAAGGGTATTGAAAAAAACCCACAAGGAAGGAAGAATGGAAATTTAGGCTCGTATCTCCAGAACTTAAGAAGGAGATCCCCCGTTAGCGGGAGAGGGAAAGAAAGTAGACAGAACAGTCAAAAAAACAAAACAATACAATAAACTCAATTGTTAAAAAGAAAAGGGTGAACGTGCCCTTTCTTTTAATTGGGCAATTAAGGTTTTACAAAAAAAATTACCTAAGGCGATTTTTAATTCAATAGCAAAAAAATTTTTATACGGGGTCAAAAGAGGGTTACGGGGGTTTTTGTGCGGTGCGTTTTTTGTGTCTGACTCTCGCTCTCAAAGTTTGGTTTGCGTGAATAATTTTTTCCCTAGCAACCCACACAAAGCACAGGGGATAGCCGGAAACCACGGTTAGTTTTTTTTTTTTTTTATAATTATGTGCTGAACCATCAACATTCATCCATGTGAATGGTAAAAAAAATTTACTGCCCTTTATGCATAAGATCAAGATATAAAATACATGGGAACTTCATTTCATGAAAATGGGCATATATAGTACATATCTTGATTTTCACTCACAAATCTCGCGGCGCGGTCCCCCGTGTTACATATGCCGTCAACAAGGGTTTTAACTAAAAGAAGACAAATAAGGATAACAAGTCCCACATAAAAGCACAGCGTTCAAAACACAGCGATGGGGGAAGAAGAAAAAAGGGTCCCACAACAAGCACAATAAATACGTCAACTATGAAGAGAACGCAAATTTTACAAGGAAGTATCCATGCGCAGAACCGCAGATTCAAAAAAGCCCGCAATCCCCAGAAGAAGAAGCGAATCATAAAGCAGCAATATAGAAGAAGAACCGCAGAATAAAAAGCACGCCCAAACCACAGAAGAAGAGCCGCAGATTCACAAAAAACAGGGAATCCACAGAAAAAGAGCCGCAGATTTTATAAGCACAGTAAACATAGAAAAATGTAGATTCAAAGGCCAGCAACCAATAATGATCCGGAGAACACGTTTCAGCAAAGTCCATAGACATAATAAAAATTCGATTAGTTTTTGTTGATCTAAAACAAAAATTAATTAGTTCTCCGTGTATTGTATTACAATGTTTTTACATCAAACTTCAGCCCGAAGCACATGAGGTGGTAAAAATTAGAGCACATAAATTTTTCTGCAGGGGGTTTTAAGTCCTTTCGGCGAACGCATTCACAACTTTCTATAACAATTAAATTTTTCCCGGTACATATTTTCTGGTCCGTCATCAGAAGTATCGCCTAACAGTGAATATCAACTATACTGATTGAAAGTAGCCCTTAATAGTAACACTAGGAGAAAAACCCACGTTTTAAACAAAATAATTAGGCTGGACACCAAAGCCCGGCCGTTAGTTCTTGCTTCTCTCCCTTAATTTAAATTTTTTTTCGTCATGTAGTTACTATGTATTTTAAATTTACGTCATATTTTTTGTTGACCCTCACAAACGATTTATTTACTCTAACGTCTTTTGGTTTTGCTGCTGGTGGGACTGAATTTTCACTTATTTTTGCTGTGCGTAAGTTTTCCTCATCGCTGTCGCTGTTCGGCACAGATATGGCCATGCAATGCAACAGTTGAAGAAAATTGTTAGCAACATAATTCACAATGGCTGAAGAAACCTATAAAACTATTCAGTTGGGTGTTTTTTTTCAAATCTTCTTATCTTTGACTTAAAACAGCAAAAAAATTATGAATTTTTTGCACCATGAAAGGGAAACAGTTGAAAAAAAAAATTAAATGCAACAGGTGTGTTCTTATGTGGGTATTATTCCATGCACAATAATTTCTTCTCTTCTCTCTTTCTCTCTCTCTCTCTCTCTTCTCTCTTCTTCTCTCTCATACTGTTTGAGGGTTTTAACATGCAAGACCTTGTTTTTGTAATTTAATCATTGTAACATGCTGAAATTTCATATATTTTAAAAGGGTATCTTGAAAAAAACAGGAAAAGGAAAGGGAAAAGGGCGAATAAAAGGGATGTTTTTAAAAAAAAACAGATAAACAAAAGCATCAGAGAAAATGAAAGGAAACAAAAAAGGGAAAAAATTTTACAGAGAAACTGAGAGGGGAAAGGGAGGGGGTAAAAAAAATATTTGTTTTTACAGGGTTTAAATTTTTCGGAAATAGATCTCTTGCCCCTGAACCTGCGAAGTGATCTGAGGATCAGAGTAAATTTTTCATGTTTATTCGTTACTGTCTCACTGATGAAGACCTAAGGGGGTAAAAAACGCGTTGTTTTTTGTCATCGTTTGTCCACGTTCTCGGGGGGTTTCCCGCAAAACATTTATTTAAGATTTGTTTAGATTTCGCGCAGTCTCTGCTTTGCACTAGAAGTTTTTTAAAGTTTGCAAAATAAATAAATACCTCCACGGAAAAAAAATTTCTTATTTTTTAAATGCCATTTCACACCACACAAAAAACCACACACACAACACCCAAACAAACAAACACACAACACCACATCATACATCCACAGTTTTAAAACCCACCCAATACAAAAAAAAAACAAGCGACAATGAAAGGTCAAAAAACCACATCAACAGTGACACAAAGTACAGTACAAGTGTAGGAGGGAAGCGTGTGTTTTCTTTTCCGGACCTCAGTCTAGATCTATGGGGCTGTGGGAAAGCAGGGGGAAGATTTGATGATCGTTCAGACTATTTGTGCTTAACTTCTTCATGTGTAATATTCTGATATTTAAACAACACCAAAGACCAAAATTTTATCAGGGCCCTATGCTCAGCAGGTCACAGAAACGCAAATATATCCTTAACACCGATGAGCTTACAAGAAACCGTGTAGAAAACGTTGTGTTCTTTTTTTTTTTGGGTTTTTATGAGGTGAAAATTCGAGAGTCACTGTAAAGAATCAAAACATTAATCATCTACCCAAAAAAGGGTATGGAGTTTTGTGTGCATGCCGTTTTTTTTTCGCTTTTTGGTGGATATCAACTTCATGGAAAAACGTAGAAACAGTGAATCAGGCCTTTCAAACACAAAAGCAAAACAACATGGAAAATTAATGCTTTTTGACAGACCCCTTGATTTCAACAGATGGAGTGTATGGACAGAGGGTGTGGAGGTCAGACTGTGTTGAGGTCAACCTATTGCTCCATCGACACAAGCAATCGATCTGTGTCTGCAAGTGTAGAACTTTGGTCACTCTGAAAAGGAATGCAAACAAAAGTACATTTTGGGTTTTACCTAATACTTGGGAAATCAAATATATACAAACTTACAGATATGAGGTTTACTATCATATAAAAAACTATTACCACAGTCTGTAGTTCCATTGTGAAACCAGTATTTGTGTTTTTGAAGAATACTAATCTTCACAACACAAAGGAAATTTAGTTAAAAAGAGAAGAAAGGAAAAGACCCAAATAAGCCAAAGTGTTCAATGGTATATACTATGTACAAAAATTTGGGATGAAACAAAAAAACACAAGAAGTCAAATATTATTGTTTTCATAAAAAACATTTAAACGGTTGCAAAAACTTTTTTTTTAAGGTTAAAAAAATAAATGACATTCCTATACATTTCCCCACCTGAAAAATAAAATAAGATAAGATAATGTTGTTATAGGGCCCCGCGACGAAAAGGGCATATAGGGGGTCCAACCCTAAAATAACTCACAAGTTTCATTAAACAATTCTTTAAAAACCATTTCTAAAAACATCAAAAGTTGTTAAAAAAAAACAAAACTTTCCCCTGTAAAACCTCAGTCCCATGAAAATGTTAATCTCTTTCAGAAAATCAAAGAAACGCGTCAGGGGGAACGTCTCCCGAACAGGTTTTAATGGAATCTGCTGTAAAAATGTTTGTGTCTCAAATCGTGCAAGTCACACTCAAAAAGATAAGTTTTTTAAATATATTTGTTTTTTTTTTGTTTGTTTTTTTTCTAATCACCTCTGTGTTAATACAAACATTTTTTCAAAGCATTTTATTGGAAAGGTTCCAAAATTCCCTTTACAGTTGTTGAACTTGATAATGGAATAAAATGTTTGATAATTAGTGAAAGAACAGAAAAACCTTTGACACAATTTCTTTTTTCGTTTAAGGCGCAAAACTTTGGTATTATTCCACAGACCTTACAGCGGATGCATAAAAAAATCCACAGAAAGTAGTATCCCCTCAGAGAGATGCAGAAAGCGCAGTCGATGGGGGGAGGGGGGGGGGGGGGGGGGGAGGGGGGGGGGGGGGGGGGGGGAGATTTGGGGGGCAGGGTGGCCTATGATCCAGCTGGCTTTGCTACTGACTGGGCTAAAAACAGCATTTGATGTCTCTGTCCTCAAAGACAGTTTAAGCTTCAAGGGGTAGGATGCAGTACCAGGCCGGGAAAAAAACAATCTCGAAATTCAGGGGCTTTTCCCGTCTTCCCGGGGAAACAGAGGCAGCCAGTGGACGATGCCCTCCTCGACCCTGCCCGAGTGGCGGGGGGGAGAGGGCATTCCAGGGAAGGAACATGGGCAACAAAGGTCCTTGTAAGCATGGGAGGTAAGACAAAAAAGGGTACTTGGAGAAAAGTTTGATATAGTTTAATCCAGGGTTAAGAGTTGAACAAGGCAGCGTGCTGTCAAGGTTTAGTTTAAAACCCCAAAAGGGGGGAGATTACAATGACAGTGTTAGAAAGAAAAGGTAATGCGGGGCAAAACCTGACATCTTGTGGTAATCTTGGCTATGAATGGAAAAATGTGGTTGTAGTTCTATGCTTGGCTGGGAAGAAAAGCATTTCCCAGTTGTTTAGTAATGCGTTGGCACAAACTGCCCAAAACATGATTGGGGAAAGAGAGAGTAACAACACAAAACGTGACGACAGTGAAAAAACAACCTTTTGTCGTACCGAAATAAAGATTACTTGGCAGGGAAAAAAAGCGGTGGTGTCGTTGATGTCACATCGACACGACAGCTGAAAAGTCTTTCTGCACAGGATGTCCATTTTCCCAAAAGGGGGGGGGGGTTTGGCGATGTCTGGGTTTTCTTTCCTCGTTCTCTTTGTGGGTCTATGGCTTAAAAGGGAAATAAAATGAGATACTCGTCCAAAAAAAACCGGCCTACCACTGGCAGAAACTTTTAAACCCCTGAACATATTTAATGGGTGTGTTGGGACACAGATGGACGGGGGGAAAAAAGTCCGTGCCCAACCGAAGGGTTTGGGCAATCGTTCAATTTGGTGCAAATTGCACCTGCCTTTTAAAAGTGGTCAAAATTGGAAAGTCTGACGTTTTTCTAGTTTTGAGTAAAAGGCAGCGGAGTGACAACCCTTCTCTTTGCGTCAAAAGGAAAAACTCAGAACAGAGCCGGAATATTTCTCTGGCAAAAAGGTTGTCCAAAGCTTCCAGAGATTTGGAGAAAAATGCGGTGAGTCTGCCCTTTTACTAATGGTTAAGAAGTGGAGTGAATTTAGGGGGGGGAGAAAGAGATTGATGATGATGACTGTCTGGCAGGCCTGGTATAAAGTGCAGTGGAAAATCAATGTGAAAGTTATGACTGTTATGGGATCGACGACTGACTATCAGATTCTAGCAGTGAGGGGGGTTCACACCACATTTATTTGCCATCCTGAAAGAAACCTGGTGGGGGGGAAGGGGATCCGCGTGGGTACAAGGCTTCTGACTCGACAAAAAAGCACCGGTTAAAAAAGTCGCGCGAATCTTCGCTGTTTAACATGTCGAAGGCTTTTCAGAGGTTGGTTACATGGTTTGGATGGTCCCAAACATTTTAAAGCCAGAAAGAAAAAGAGTAAAACCAGTGGAAACATGGACTTCCCCCAAGAAAGCCGGTCCTACCTCGGCGGGAAAGGTTCATGGCTTTCATTTATTGGGGATGCGATGGGATCCTGTTGTTGTTTTTCTTGAACCGGGAAATGTGCGGAGAATATTACTCTAATTATGCAGCAATCGAGAGTATCATCGAGAATCCCTAGAAGTTGCAGGGCGTTCTTATTAGGATAACACCTGTCACCGTCCACTGTTGCATGACAACCATTTTGTAACTGTGGGGGTACGAATGCAAAAACCCAATTCGCAGACTGGCCCCTCGATTCTTATGTTCTCGTTTTGAAGAAACCTTGCTGGAATCAGATTTTTGCACAGTAATGAAGTGATGGAGGACAGGGGTCTATGGTCCTAAATTGAACTTCTTCCGCGAAAGGATCCCGATGCAGCAGAAGCGTTGGGAAAGGGGGGTGTGGCCCTTGAGAGGGGATATGTTGAAAATAAAGGTGAAAAGGCTCTTGAGCCTTCTTCATATTGGGGCCACGGGATTTTTTTCCAACCCCCTCATAGTGTTCCTAGTGACCTGAAAGGGGTTTGAATCTTGAGTTTTTCATACCTTTCTGTCTGACCCTCAAAGGGAATTCTTGAATTTCTTTACCACCACAAAACTACACAAAAAGCTGCAGTGTACAAAAAAACATACATTCACTGTCAGACCACAAAACACGCACCAGAATGCCCATAAATAGTGATACACATTTCAACAGAACGTACAAACTCAAAAAAAATGCGCATGAACCCTACAGTGGAACAACAAGTACCATGCAAGATTCGAGCAATGTCCAAAAATGATTTTACCCAGTAGAATACTTTACTAGAGAAGCTGCGACATTTAGGCATTATCACTATAATGACTAAACGAGATAAGTTCAAGATTCATGGGGGAGGAAAGTAGAACATGAGATGACAAAAAAAATACTGCACACTTGTCAGAAAAAACACCCGAGTTTTTTGCGAATGATAAAACAGATAAGTCTCTTGTTTTAACGAAATGGAAGAAAAAAGATTAAAATCAGGGGTTTTTTTGTATAAAGATATTCAGTATTATATTGTACATAAGTGTTTATGACAAACTTCTGTGGTTGGAAAAAAACATGATAAAACTGTGTAAAAGTATAATTAAGTTAGATTGAGTTTTACAAAAAAAAAGTCTTTGAATGATGAAACACAATCAACTTCCATAAATCTGAAGCAAGCTGGTACATACTTTGGTTTTTTTTAAAATTTGGAAGAATTGTTTACGGGCAATCTTTACACAACACTGTTTTAGAATAATTGTTGAAAAATAATAAAGCAAGGTTCCCCAAATTTTTCAAGGATTATTTAAAATCTTTGGATATTATGCCATCATTTGAAGGTACTCTATTTGCTGTTACTAGGGGGGAAAAAATGTCAAAATCTGCGTTCTAGGGGTCTTCTTTCAAAGGGTGTTAATTGTCTTGCTTAACTCAAGGGACATATACCCCAAAATTCAATGGATGCTTCTGGTTCTGAACTTATTTGTTATGTATCTAGTATTTTCAGCTTTAGACATTTTCATTCAGACAGTGTTTTGAACAGAGTTTTCATCATCAAAATTTTCAATGCCGGGGCCACCTTTGGAATTTGGTCAAAAAAACACTCTGAACACACAACATATGCAAACCCATATGTACTTTGAATACTTTATACTACTTGAAAGCATCTTTCTGGCCTTGCTGACCGTCTCCCGTTTAGAAGGGAGCGAGTCGGTGGGGGGGGGGAAAATGGGGGGAAAGGAGACCAAAATGCATGAATCTTTGTTGATTTTAGTTGAAACCCACAGAGTTTTTGAAAATGAAGACAAATTTTGTTAATAAACCCAAAATTCTTACTGTTTCAATCCTTGATTTGTAACTTATGGTAGATAATTTTAAAAAATCAGAGAACGCTTGGTAAGCTTTGTTACCAATTTGTGCAGGTTGGGAAATCTCAGGTCATGTGGGTTTTTCGTGACGGTTACCTGAGTTGAGTTTGCTGCGGATCAGTTAGGAAGACTGGGACACCAGTCGGTTTCATCATTAAAATGGATGCGTTTTGGAGTGTTGCTCAAATTCTTCTAATAACTGCGGTGCCTGATTTGGGGCCGGGGGACACGGGTATATTTTGAAGAGTGATACCCCTGTCATGTAGTCTCAGACAAAAAGGGAAATCCGTAGTCATTTAATCATCTCTTTATCGATCAGATTTTTTAAAAAAATGTTCAAATTCTTTGGCCCTCATGCCTCTCATGGTGACTCAATTTGATGTCTTCAGTCTGTGGCCTTGGGTTTGTTTTCGCCCGGGGTCCCCGGTTTCGGCGAGCCCATGGGGGCTGTCGTTGGAGGACGTGGTGGCGCCGGAGGGAGAGCTCACTCAGGGGCCCCCGCGACTAAGCAATTATTGTCGTCAGTGGGGGTTAGTGGTGGTGTCCTTGGTATGTTGTTCAGAAAGTGCCACTGAACCCCACCGAAGTGACTCGGCAGAGTTGCAGTGTTCCCTGGTGGGTTCCCTCTTGACATCGATGCCCCCTGGGGAAATTGCCGGTCCCGGGGCTGCGGCGGGGCTGTGACCGGGCTGTGGGTGGACGGGTGTCGGAATGAGCGGTGTTGGGTGCACTGCCTCTGAGGTGACGCAGAGGTTGGGACAGCAAAAGACAACAACAACAACAACAAAAAAACTGTCTGTGCGCATTGTCTCATTTACATCAAAATCCTTTTTCACAAAGACATCCATGTTCATTTTCATGCAACAGATTTCTCAACATTGAACACTATCTATTTCTCTGTACAAATGCAAATACAAAATTGTCAGTCATCGAATGATCAGAACATCAATTTCAGGGAATTAAGCTTTCTGTCAATGGGAGCCCTAATTTAAACAGGGTAAAAGTCCAGACATGAAATGAACAGCAGAACATCAACAAGTAAGCTATCACATGTGTCAGCCATCACAGAAATAAAACGAAAAAACCAAAAACGAAAAAAAAACACAAATACAGTTTAGGTCAACCTTCCAACCCTAATTTCGTTTGCCATGTTACCACATGTATTTTTTTCCTTCTTGTTTATATAGAGGCGCTTAACAGAGAGGTTTCCCTGTACCTGTTTCGTTTCGTCCCAGTCATCAAGGTCAACGACGGATGAAAGAGCTGGGAGTGTTTGAAACAACATAATTTCTCCTTGGTCTCCGTGTAGTCTGAGTTTCCGGCACATCCTCTGTCAGGTTCAGAATCGGGTCAATCAATCAATCAATTATCAACACAGCTTTTTATCATGGCCAATATACAACACATGGCCATCTTATGGCTATTATAATATATAAAACTGTGCAATGTTTAAACAATAATAGGCTGCCATTATTCCTTGCTGTTAAAACAAGAGAGCTGTACAAAACAATACGTCAAAAAACCAGACAACATACCATTCATAACACAGATCAAGTATGTGAAGTAGCTTAAGGCCTAACAATCCTGTAGGAGCAATATTAGGGCTTTTCTAAAAATGTGGGATTGAAGCAAATATATTGTGTTACATATCAATGTCAGAGTGTGCGAGTTAATCATGGATGTGTGAACTGGAAGGGTGGTAATAGATTTCGATTGCAACAGTTCGTAAAGCTCTTCTTGAAAACCCTTACTGGTTCAGGTGGTTTGTCCGTATCGTCACTCTGTTTAGAGAAAATTGGCTCACTAGGTGCTTTGTTCTGTTGTTGTCACTCTGTTTGGAGAAAAGTGGCTTGCGAAGCATGTTGGACAGTAAAGTGTCACCCTCTGCACACAGCTAGAGTAAACATTTGTGACGTGGGGCTGAATTTCTGGTGCTCTTCAGGGACGTCACTGGCATTTACTTGCCCCGTTTGGTGGCCCGTTTCTTCATAGCAGGCCGTGGAGGTGGGCGTCTTCGATGATCTGGACGTCAGGATTCTGGACAAGAAGAAGAAAATGCAATCTTTCACTAACTTATACATTGTGCTTGGTACTTCTCATGTAGTATCTACCTTCATCATACTGAAGGTTTTGAATTGTAGAGAGAGGTTCAAGTGGCGAGCTGGGTGTTGGCAGACTGGCTTCTTCCAGAGTGATGTTCAGCTCAGCCAAGGACAAAATTATCCCGCAAAGCCTCTGAATTAGTGAAAGCTGTAAATCCCCTCAATAACAACACTCATAACAATGAAACAGCTATAAGCACATTACTCTGAAAAAGTGCAGACATGCAGATCAGAGGAAAATGCTTTGGTAATTAAGTCACAGGACTTGTATATAAAGGAAATCGAGGTTTTTAACATTACCCGGTGCTGACAACACAAATACTATTTGACTTAGTAAAACAATCTTTCTGTTATGCTTCTTCAGTTCTGTCATCAAAATTAAGTGATCTATCTGAAATTAATTAGCTCAAAGAAAGTAAATACAAAGACGGTACATTAAACTAATTAACCTTAATATTGGGGGGGGGGGGGGGGGGAGACATCCTTTGAAGTTATAGGGGGGGGGGGGGAGACATCCTTTGAAGTTTTTTTTGGGGGAGGGGGAAGACATCTTCTGAAGTTTGTTTGTTTTGTTCTTTTGTTGTTGTTGTTGTTGTTTTTTTGGGTTTTTTTTGTTTGTTTGTTTGTTTTTTTGGGGGAAGAAATCCTTTGAAGTTATCTTCATCAAGTTAGTTTGTTTTATGAGAGCAGCTTCACAGAAAACAAATCAAATACATATAACACACAAATATGGGGCAAAGCAAGCCTTCTTAAATGCACAGTACTTACCAAACAGACAAATGAATTCATAGCAACTATGTCTTCTTCTGACATAAAAAATAACACAAACAAGAATATGCATAAGCGATACTCCCTAGATGGCTGTGTAGTCTAACTAAAGAAAACACACTAACTTTAACTGTAATTTTGAGGGAGAGCGACGACAGACAGAGAGAGAGAGAGAGAGAAAGATAGAGACAGACAAATACTGTGTGTGTGTGTGTGTGTGTGTGTGTGTGTGTGTGTGTGTGTGTGTGTGTGTTTGTGTGTGTGTGTGTGTGTGTGTGTGGTGTGTGTGTGTGTGTGTGAGTGTGTGTGTTGTGTGTTTGTGTGTGTGTGTGTGTGTGTGTGTGTGTGTGTGTGTGTGTGTGTTTATGTGTGTTTATGTGTACTGTGTGTGTACATGCATGCATATGTGCGTATGTGAGTGTAGGTGCGTGTCAAGAACAAGTAAATTTCTAAAATGATAATGTGTTTGTAAAACCTTTATCTGTGCTATGCATTCAGATTTTTTTTCTCTATATAAAGTCTATTGTGTCACACACACACACACACACACACACACACACACACAACGCACACACACACACACACACACACGTTCTTTCATCTGATATGAGACATCATGTGTGTGTGCCATTTTGCTATTCAAAAGGTAGTCAAAGAGACTGTCTCTTTCAATGGTCTGAACAGTCTGACCTGGGTGTGTGTCAGATGCAAGTGATTCCATTCTGCTCTTATTTGGCGTCATATACTTTACCATGTCAGACCATAGCATTCAACGGCAGTTAGCCAGCTCTGTCAGGCCGAATTTTTTCCGTGGCCAATGCAGTCATAAGACAGTCACGTGATGTCACCCCACTTCCGGCCCCGGAAGAAGCCAGTGTCAACTTCCTATAAGTCATTCATCTTCGGCCTGCCGTCAAAGCAAGATAAGTCTTGTGCTCTGTCTCGCCTATACTTGCCTTTGTGTTAACTTTGCTGTGTTTTGTTCTATACTTGATTCAGTTGTGGCTTGCAAATGTGAGGCTCTTGGTGGGAGCGTATTTATCAAAAGATTTGTCTCTTTTACCGGCACTCTCGGGAGCGTATTTATTAAAAGATTTGTCTCTTTTACCGGCACTCCCGCGACTTTGTTACTCGCGATCGTCGGCACCGCTCGCCGGTCGTGTTCCCCCACCATATTGCCGAGCCTCGGGTTCAGCACGCATTTTGTGCTGGTTCCGGCTTGCACTAGACCCTGAGTATTTTTGCCGTGTGAGGCTCTTGGTGGGAGCGTATTTATTAAAAGATTTGTCTCTTTTACCGGCACTCTCGGGAGCGTATTTATTAAAGATTTGTCTCTTTTACCGGCACTCTCGCGACTTTGTTACTCGCGATCGTCGGCACCGCTCGCCGGTCGTGTTCCCCCACCATATTGCCGAGCCTCGGGTTCAGCACGCATTTTGTGCTGGTTCCGCTTATTAAGGTTTAGGGCTCAATAACTATCACACCTGTACTCTTTACCCTTCACAGGTAGAACGTGTTCGAGTAAGGGTGTGTGACACTGATCTGCTTATTAAGATTTAGTGCCCAAGAACTATCACACCTATACACAGTGATACTCCACGTGTAGAGATTGCTATTAATAGCCATACCAGTCACACGACCGGTGGCGTGTACGGGTAGTTCGAGTTTTCAGTCGATCTCTCGAGCACTTTGCACGACACCACACGGACGATCGAGATTAATTGATTTTCTCGATCGGCCACCTTGTCTCCTCTTTGCGGTCGTGTGTTCCGGGTTTGCTCTATCCACCTGTGCCCAACATGGTGAAGGACACCGCCGGGTCGAGCCACTCCACTGCTCGGAGTTCGCTCAATTTCCCGGAGAACCCGCGGGTCGATTCCATCTCGGAGCAATCCGTTCGCACTGATGAACGTACGGTTCGGGTAGACAGAGACGACTTCTCCGCGGAAGGGACGCGTGATCTTCCTCGTCTACCAAACCGACGGACGCACGACCGCGGCGTCCCAAGGCTGATAGGCAAGCGGCCACCATTTCAAAATGCCTTTCATTTGATCTGCCTGCTAGTCTAAGGGCAAAGCTCCCCTCAAGGTGCTGCCCAGAAAGTCTAATGGCAAGGCTCCCCTCAAGGGGCCCGGCCGAGCAAAGACTAGCCAACGGAATTCGCCCTCCCCCACCCCTTCTCCATCGGCCAGCTTGCCCTCTAGCCTACGGACTCGCTCGGAGACTTCTAACTATCATGCTGAGTCACGCGAATCTCGGCCCCCGGGGCACCTTGCCGAGCCGCGGACCAGCACGGGTGACGGATCTGGGATGGAATCACCATCCGTCACTCGCCTTGATGAGTCACGTATCTCTTTTTCCCCCCAAATTGATACGTGCACTCATAGCGCTCGGCCCCACCGGGCACAGGTGCAGCCAACACCTGAGCTCGAGGAGCGCTTCGACTCCGGAAGCAGCCTTATGGTCACCCCGACGCACGACCTCGGTGGTGTCCATAATCCTGGGCGTGCGGGCACGCCGCGCCATGGGCCCGGCCGTGCCCATGCACAAGGACGGTCGACCTACCCCGATCGAACGTCACCTTCTTCCCTAGGGGTATTGGACGTTGGGGAACCGACCTTTCGGATCCCCATTTGGGCAACGTCCGCGGTCCCGCTCCTCCGGGGGGAGGATCTACCAGCGGGACCAAGGGTAACCTGACATATTCCTCCAGGGGGAGGAACACGGGACCGCATCCTGACCAATCCGCACTTTCGCGGGTTGGGGGCTCGACTTCCGCATCCTCCTCCATACCATTATGGCCCTCCCAGGCCCATTCCAAGGACGTGTATGGTGCAGTGCACGGACCTGGACGGGGACGACAGGCCACGGCCTCTCAAGCCCCCCCCCAACAGTGATTCAGGTTACCCGGGTCCCCGGGGACTTTCTGCCTACAAGAAGAAGAGGGTCTCGTGGCTACGACTCGGCGGATGTCTGACCTACGCATTCGCCCAACGCGCTGGTCAGACCTTGAGTGCGGCCTACCTACCATGGTTTTTCCCCAGGGCCGCCACAGCCCGTTTACCTCCCCGGGGACCGGTGGCTCTATGCCCCCGAGAGAGACCAGTGGCTTAACGCCAACACCCAGCACGACCAGCTACATGGTCGAATGTGGCACCCGGCCTCACTTACCTGGGTCGACCTTGGTCTCCCTCCTCGGGCGCTGTCCTATCGGCAGGACGATGTCCCGGCCGCCGATTATAGGGCCACCGGGGACACACTACAGGCACCCCTCGACTTACCTCCTGAAGACGGGTGCTATGAACCCTCTCAGGACCAGTACCTCCCTGAGGCGGACGATGACGAGGAGCTAGCCCCCACCTCATTGTACGATGTCCGCACGATAGAACGGTGGCGACCAGACCTCGTTAGGAGGGAGGCCGCACCCGCTGACGAATTTCTCTCCCTCTCCCCCGGCCCAGAGATCTAGACCAATCTACCAAGAACCCCTCAGTCGCCTCCTTGTTTACGGACAATCCCGTGACCAGGGAGATGGGCATTTCCCAGTCGGACCGTCGGTTAATCCCCCACCTGCCCCCCCCTACTTCCGGCGCCATCTCCTTTAAGAACCTAAAGGAATGGGTCCGAGTAGCCAGGATGGGCATCCTCCACACCACGGCGGGACACACCTACTTGGACATGCCCCTTCAGCGAGCGGAGGCTCTATGGCCGGAGGACGATGGTGCCATCCCAGTACCGGGGGACCCGGGCTCTGAGGCGCACCAAGAGCCTGACCCTCGCTTGTTCAGCGATCCTTTCATGCGACACCTAGTTAACAGGATTTCGCATCACCTTTCGGCTGCGGCGGACAGCGCAGCCAGAAGCCACTTCAACTGCTTGTTGGTCGCGAGAGAGGCCGTGCTGGCGCGGACCTCTCTCTCCCCGACGCTTAAGGCAGCCCTGCGATGCATCCCGGGCCAGGTCCAGTCGCTCTTTGGCGACTACTCGGCTGACGTCATAGCACAAGCAGTTGAGGAACGCAAGCAGGCTGTGTCCTTTGCGCCCAGGCCACCGCCACGCCCTGCTAGACCCCCACTTCGTTCCTTCCCCAGGCACAGACCCTATCCCAGACAATCGCCTTCCCGCACCGCACGGCCCGCCAAGCGACCTAATCTTCTCCCAAGGCCTAAGCCAAAACCCCATCAGCAAAATTTTCGGTTAGGCCAACAGTCACGCTCCCGGAGCTGACTAGGGAGACAGCCCGAGGGGGACTTAGATCAGGTAGCACCCCCCCTCGCCCTATCCCCCACCCACCAGCCCAGACCCTCGCCCCCCCTGGCGGGCAGCCTCTCCCGGCATAGTGGCGGTGCTACAGGAAGGGTTTCGCCTTCCTTGGGCCCACGAGCGTCCCCCCCCCTCATGCTATCTCCCCCTCCCTCCCCCAACGAACCCTCCCCCGCCAAAGCAGAAGCTCTTCGCACGGAAGTCCAAGACCTCCTCAAAAGAGGGGCCATCTCGGAGATTTCCCACCCAAACCCCGGCTTCTACTCTTTGTGATCCCAAAAGCCTCGGGAGGATGGAGGCCCATTCTAGATCTTTCGCCCTCAACAAGTTCCTCAGGCCCACCAAGTTCAAGATGGAGACCCCCACCCAGATCCGAGACTCCATCCATCATCGCGACTGGGCCACATCCGTAGACCTGAAGGACGCCTATTTTTCAGATCCTGATTCACCCGGCCCACAGACGATTCCTACGGTTCGTCTGGCAGACCCCGGAGAGGCCTGCACGCATGGTGGACCTCATCTCCTGCCTGTCACAGGCACCCCACACCTCGGCCAGAACCCTGTCCTCCCTCCTAGGAATGATGGAGTCCCTGTCTCCCCTCATTCCCCTGCGGCGGGTCCCCAAACGCCAACTTCAGAGGGTGTTCCGCCGACGTTTGTCACAGACCTCCGACCGCTGGGACCAGGTCATTCCCCTCGGACACTGGTTCATTTCGGCGACGGAGGAGCGGCTCACTCCAGCCACTCTCTCCACCGGGGTCCCCATCTCCCTCCCAACCCAACCCAACCACTGGAACTTTATACAGACGCCTCCAACTTGGGCTGGGGGGCCCACGTGGAGGACAGTCACGCCTCGGGGAGTGGGAGCTGGAAGCGGTCAGGCTAGCCCTTCTCCAACTCCAGCACAAGGTCGCGCACCGACTTGTTCTCCTCCTCACGGACAATACGTCGGTAGCTTGCTATGTCAACAAAGGGGGAGAGGCCCGCTCCATAGGCCTCTCCCTCAGAACAGAGGCCCTCCTTCGCTGGTGTCGCGCAACCATTGGTTTGTGCCCATGATCGACCTGTTTGCCACCAGCTTCAACCATCACCTGCCCCTGTACGTCTCTCCCGTTCCAGATCCCCAGGCGGATGCAGTCGACGCACTATCCCTCCCCGGGACGGGCCTACTGGCGTATGCCTTTCCCCCCTTCCCCATCCTACACAAGGTGATCAGGAAGGCAAGGCTGGAAAGACCCAGGCTGATCCTCGTAACGCCATGGTGGCCGACCCAGTCTTGGTTCCCGGACCCCAAGTCCCTCACCCACGTTCCCCCCCTCCGGCTCAGCCCTCGCTGGGACATGCTGAGACAACCCCGGTCAGGTCTTCCTCACTCCAATCCCAAGATGTTTCGCCTACACGCGTGGCTTCTATGCCAGCCCAACTGCGAACATCTGCATCTACCCCCCACTCGGAGAGACCCCAGTCCGTCCTAGACACACTAGCCGGGGCAGGGGCCTCTCAGGGATTACGGGACTTCGCCTCGGCATCTCGCAGAGCCAGCACCGAATCCCTCTACAACTACCGTTGGGAGAGATGGATAACCTGGTGCTCAGATAACTCTGTTCCCCATTACTGCCCCTCCAACATCCAAATAGGAAATTTCCTCTCCCACCTATCCTCTTCCCTTAAGCTGTCGGCTGGCTCCATTCGGGGCTACAGATCAGCTATCTGCACTACCATTCGTCAACTGGGGGGCCCTTCTTTTGACAATGACTTTCTCCTCAGAGAGGTGTCTAGAGGAGTTGCTCTACGGGAAGCTCAGTCCCCTAGGCGCATTCCCCTCTGGGACCTTTTTACGGTCCTCGATGCCCTCAGAAAAACCCCTTTTGAACCCATTGCTTCTATTCCTTTTGACCTCCTCTCCTTTAAGACCACCTTTCTCCTCGCCCTGGCCTCGGCCAGAAGACGAAGTGAGATTCACGCCCTCAGCGGTGACCCCACAGATATCGCCTTCCACAGGGACGGCTCAGTCTCTCTCAAGTTCCTTCCGGAGTTCTGACATCTTGGGAAAGGGAGAAAAAGATGGAGACATGGACCTTTGCCCCTCCAGGTGTCTCAGGTACTACTGGGAACGCACACGCCCCAGGCGCTCCTCCCAGAGACGACTCCTTATCTCCCTCAACCCCAACAATACTAGAGATATCTCGGCGGGAACTATCTCCAGGTGGCTCTCCAAGACGGTGAGATCTACCTACGCTCAGGCGTACAAGGATCTCCCTGTCCTATCACCCAGGGCCCACGAGGTCAGAGCACTGGCCACTTCCACAGCGTTCCAGTACTCTGTCCCCGTGCGCCACCTGCTGGAGGCAGCCTACTGGCGTTCGGAAAATCCCTTCATTAATTTTTACCTGAGGGATATCCGCATGACCAGAGCTGATGGGTCTAAGGGGATTTCCTTGGTGGCGGCCAATGCAGCCATATCGGTCAACCCCAAGAACCACTAGGGCGCTCGCCCTCCTCCGATTCCTTTAAATTCTGCTATGGTCTGACATGGTAAAGTATATGACGCCAAAATGGGGAGTTTGTGTTATACTCCCTGTTTGGCTAGTATACTTACCATGTCAGACTCTAATTCCCTCCCTACCTTCCCCTCTGGCGCCAAGGTTCTCGGGGTCACCATACACCAGGCCTCGCTGAATGACTTATAGGAAGTTGACACTGGCTTCTTCCGGGGCCGGAAGTGGGGTGACATCACGTGACTGTCTTATGACTGCATTGGCCACGGAAAAAATTCGGCCTGACAGAGCTGGCTAACTGCCGTTGAATGCTATGGTCTGACATGGTAAGTATACTAGCCAAACAGGGAGTATAACACAAACTCCCCATATCTGCCCTATCCTTTCTGATTCTTGATAAAGGGCAGCAAGCAGTCCTCTCTCACTAGTCTCAGATATTCCCTTATTGCATTGTATGCATCTCAAAGTATAGATATATGTTTATCATGTCTTAACACTTCACTTCCAATTGTTAGTAGTCAGACAATGCAAATGTGACAGTATGATAAGGAAAAAAGTGTTGACCTCATTGATCTCCCTTTATTTCAGTCCACCATAACTATGACATCGTGTTGGCAAGCAATGCAGAAATCTGTGTCATCTATTTTGAAACCACCTCTATTTCCCATTTCAAAAGAAATTAACATCAGACTGACATTTGCATCCTTTTCATAAAGAGAATGAAAGATATTATTGTTGTGAAGTTCTGGAACTTTAATGTTATGAAATCCTGTTTTTTTTTTGTTCTAAAACAGAAAATGTGTTTGCCGCCAATGTAAAAGAGACAGATTTTACCAATAAACTGTCTCTCTACATAAAGTAACCATTTTGTCAATAAATGGTCAAAAACTGAGAAT
>JAMYXO010001202.1:0-20000 GCA_033310375.1 Conus canariensis
GTGTGTGTGTGTGTGTGTGTGTGTTGTGGTGTGTGTTGTGTGTGTTTATCAGTACAACTATGAGTTAATTTGACAACAAATTGGTTTCAGTCAGTGGTGTGTGTGTGTGTGTGTGTGTGTGTGTGTGTGTGTGTGTGTGTGTGTGTGTGTTCGTGTGTATGTGTGTGTGTGTGTGTGTGTGTGTGTGTGTGTGTGTGTGTGTGTGTGTGTGTATGCTCGCGTGCATGTGCATGCGTATGTGTGTGTGCGCACGCGCTTACGTATGTGCGTGTGCACGTGCGCGCGCGCGCGCGCGTGTGTGTGTTTAGTAAGGTACCCAAGTTCTGCCCAACGCGTTGGGTTAATGTCTAGGTCATATCTGGTCTGTCATTGAAGTAAGCGTTCATCATTTTGTGATGAACTGAACGGAGGAGTCAATGCAAAAATAGCAAATGAAACAGTTCCACTTTCAGGATAAGTCAACTACTAATTCTACATTTTCTAGCGAACAGAGCAGCAAATATGAAATTTAATTATAGAACACATGAAATCCGCTAATACCAATCCAGCATTAGTTTGCCTTTGAGATTGGAATGAAAATTGAATAGAGCAAGTAAAAGTTGCTGAACAAAAATGAAGCTTTCAGACTGAAGTGGGGATACCATACAAGAACGCATCAAGTGCGTTGATAACTTCAGTAACATTGCGAAATGACTACAGGAATTTGGACCAAGCCTGAAACACGAAATGTTAAAGCCAGCCAGTAAAAGGTGCCTGTCCTTTGAACCACAACTCACTAATCATGTAAACCCTGAGGGAACTGATAGAAACCTGTCAAGAAACGTGCTAATCGTCTCTCCGCAGGCCGCACACCAAAAATTAATGCGCCAAGGCCGTGCTTAAGGAGTCGAGTATTTATAGACTGGCACAGTTAGCTTGTTTTGAGAATCTTTTTCTTGTGTCAGAAAGTTCATTCTGCTCGTTTTCTTTCATATGGCCATCCAGGGACGAGCCAGGTGGTTCCAAGCAGACAATTTGAAATGAAGAGAATGGGACTATTTTGGGGAAACCATCTGGCGCAAAGATAGGGTGACGGGGTGAGTGCAGAGGCCTGAAATGTGAGGGGAGCCAAGGGGAAGGCCATGCATTTGAAGACTGTGAATGAGATCCTCAGTGCAAATCCCCCCCCAAAAAAAATGGGTAAAATGATTGGTAGGTAGTTGTTCTTCTGGTCAATCATCATCTTCATATGAAATGCTGACTCAGATTCATGCTTGGCCTCTAAACGCTTACATGGATTATTTAGTGATGAGGTGCCAAATCCTAATTGTGGCGTGGGACCACAATCCCCTCCCCCCTCCCCCCCCCCCTTCCATCCCCACCCTCCACTTCCGTTCACACTCTCTTGTCTCTTCCCCCTACTTCCACTTCCATCGTGTTCTCTCTCTCTTCTCTCATCTTCAGCAGATTTCCTTTCATCCCCACAGAACGTGAGTCGAATGAGGCAACTGGCTGACTGCCTGTCTGTCTTGTTTGCTAACGTCTTACAGTGGAAGGGCTTGCTTCGTCTCAGCTGGTGTCTAGTCTGCGACAAACGATCGTCAACAAAGTTGGTTACATAGCTTTCAGGGTGATGGAGCTGTTCCTTGAAATTAGATGTAGCTTTTCTTGTTTTTTTCCCTTTTCTTTCTTTCTTTCTTTCTTTCTTTCATTCTTTCTTCTTTATCTTTCTTTCTTTTATTCATTCATTCTTTCTTTTTTCTTTCCTTTTCTTTCTTTCTTTTTTTCCATTCCATTTCTTTCTTTGCCTCTATTGCAAAACTCCCCCGCAAAAGCTTAGGTCTGGTCTAGTCTCCCGAGACCATCTTCAGTGTGGCTTGAATGAGACTGGCACAACCAAACAGCCTACTTGTTTCAAAGGACTTGGCGAACATACAGAACAAAGCTCTTCCACGATGTACGCACAAGCGCACTCACCATCTCACACTGTATTGAACCTGTCATAAACTGGTCAGCTCTTGCGGTTCCGGTAGAGACGGGAAAACTTTCCTGAACATATGTACTTTTGTCTTTTATGCCAAACACTACAGAATTAAAAAAAAATGAAAGTATTTTTCTTGACACGGATTAATGACAGCGATATTAATCTACTGAATTTATTCAAGGTAACATTTACGAAGGAAGTGTGCAATACTTTACTTCTTATTCGCAAATGTTCTTCAGTCCTCATATTTAGGTCTGTTGCATTGTAAAGACATTTACTCATGATCCTCATGATCCATGGAGTGAAGAGAGTGGTCCGTGGAAAGGGAGTCATTGCGTTACACCACGTGTTAAACGCACTGGGTGATATTGTCTAAGACAGGGGATCCATTTGCAATGTTATGGGATCTTTCCACCCCAGTTACCCTTTTTTGAGAGTTGGAGTAGCTGACGGACGTTGACGTAAATGTCCCCTCCGCACACACACACACACCACACACACACACACACACACACACACACACACACACACACACACATACACACACACACACACACACACACACACACACAAAACACACACACACACACACACACGCACGCACACACACACACACACACACACACGCACACACACAACTACCCTTTTCTTTACATCTCACCAACCTCCTGACTGCTCTTGGAGTTCCCTGTGTGCCCTGAACGTTGACCTTGGACCTTTCTCTACACTTTCACACATTGTCCTGAAAATTCCATGTGGCTTCTGAACATTGAATCTGGATTCCCCTTCACCCTTCTGCATCGACCTCTAAATTCTCTTTGACATTGACATTTAACCTATTTTCCAATCTCCTCTTTGAATTTCGAATTCTCAGTGCCATCTGAAATTGAGATTGGGGCCTCTCTTGACTCCTCCATGTTGACCTTAGAACTCCCTGTGCCCCTTGACCTCTCTTGACCCCTCCATGTTGACCTTAGAACTCCCTGTGCCCTTTGACCCCTATTGACCCCTCCATGTTGACCTTAGAACCCCCTGTGCCCCTTGACCTCTCTTGACCCCTCCATGTTGACCTTAGAACTCCCGATGGCCCTTGCCGTCTCTTGAGCCCTCCATGCTGATCTTGGAACTCGCTGTGCCCCTTGGCCTCTCTTGACCTCTTCATGTTGACCTTAGAACTCCCTGTGCCCCTTGACCTCTCTTGAACCCTCCATGTTGACCTTAGAACTCCCTGTGCCCCTTGACCTCTCTTGACCCCTCCGTGTTGACCTGAGAAGTCCCTGTGCCCCTTGACCTCTCTTGACCCCTCCGTGTTGACCTTAGAACTCCCTGTGCCCCTTGGCCTCTCTTGACCCTTCCATGTTGACCTTAGAACTCCCTGTGCCCCTTGGCCTCTTTGACCCTTCCATGTTGACCTTAGAACTCCCTGTGCCCTTGACCTCTCTTGACCCCTCCATGTTGACCTTAGAACTCTCTGTGCCCCTTGACCTCTCTTGACCCCTCCATGCTGACCTTAGAACTCCCAGTGCTCCTTAAAAATTTACCTTGGATTTATCTTCACTCATCAATGTTGAACTCGATATTACCTGTCTCCCGTATATTGATACAGGACCTCACCTAAGCCCTCCAAATGAAGATTGAAATTCCCTGTGTCTTCTGTACATAAACTTGGATCACTTTTCACCCCTCCAAATGGAGATTCAGATTCCCCCGTCACCTGCACATTGATTTTGGATCTCTTTCCACCTCTCCAAAGTGCGAGTGAAATTCTATGTGTCCCCTGAACATTAACCCTGGACCTTTCTTAACCCCTCAAAATTAAGATTCAAATTCCCTGTGTTTCCTGAAAATTGACTGTGGACCTCTCTTCACCCCTCACTTTTTAAGACTTAAATTCCCCCTGTCCCCTACACATCAACCTTTGACCTCTCTTTATCCCGTACAAATTGAGGTTCAAATTCCCCCTGTCCCCTGCACATCAATCTTTGGCCTCTCTTTATCTCGTACAAATTGAGGTTCAAATTCCCCCTGTTCCCTGCACATCAACCTTTGACCTCTCTTTATCCCGTACAAATTGAGGTTCAAATTCCCCCTGTCCCCTGCACATGAACCTTTGACCTCTCTTTATCCCGTACAAATTGAGGTACAAATTCCCTCTGTGCCATGCACATTGACATTTGACCTCTCTTTATCCCGTACAAATTGAGGTTCAAATTCCCTCTGTCCCCTGCACATCGACCTTTGACCTCTCTTTATCCCGTACAAATTGAGGTACAAATTCCCTCTGTGCCATGCACATTGACCTTTGACCTCCCTTTATCCTGTACAAATTGAGGTTCAAATTCCCTCTGTCCCCTGCACATCGACCTTTGACCTCTCTTTATCCCGTACAAATTGAGGTTCAAATTCCCTCTGTCCCCTGCACATCGACCTGTGACCTCTCTTTATCCTGTACAAATTGAGGTTCAAATTCCCTCGATCCCCCTGCACATCAACCTCTGACCTCTTTTTATCCCTTACAAATAATTGAGGTTCAAATTCCCTCTGTCCCCGGCCTATTGACCGTGGACCCTTCTTTATCTCTCTAAATTTAGACTGACATTTCCCTGTCATTTAGACATTGACCTTGTACCTCTCTTTAACTTTTGTAAACTGAGACCCAGATTCCCATGTCCTCCATGCATTGACCTTGGGCCTCTTTTTATTCCTCCGATCTGGGATTCAAATTCCTCTATTACTAAGATATTAAGGTTCAAATTCCTCTACTGCTTATATATAGAGATTCAAATTCCTCTATCACTTAGATATTGAGATCCAAACTCCTATATTAGCTATATATTGAGATTCAAAAATTCCTCTATTACCTATATATTGAGATTCTAATTCCTCTATTACTTAGTTATTGAGATTCAAATTCCTCTATTACTTAGATATTGAGATTTAAATCCCTCTATAACTTATATATTGAGATTCAAATTCCTCTACTGCTTAGATATTGAGATTCAAATTCCTCTATTACTTAGATATTGAGATTCAAATACCTCTATTACTTATATATTGAGACTGGACCTCTCTTTACCCATCAAACACGAAATTTAAACGTTTCCCTGGCTTGTGCACTTTGATCTGGAATATCTCTTCACTCCTTCACATCGCTCTTGAATATACTTGTGTCCTTCTCATACTGCTCGTGGAATTCCCATATTCATCGTTTTCCCCTGTAGAGAACTATAAAATAGGCATTCTGGCTCACCCACCTCCGCCAGCTCCAACCGGCTAAAGCCGGTTTCGCTGTTGCTCCGCCGGCTTACCCAGAATGCCTATTTTATAGTTCTCTAATAGTAAACACTTTACAAACATACATAATGTGTAGGATTATCTGTTTTATAGTTCTCTGTCATTGGACCGTTAAGAAGTAAACAAACAAAACAATGGGGACTTGGTTAACCATGCCTTTATTCTTAGGAGGGCTATTTGTCAACCAAGTTGGGATTTCATTCTATTGTGAGGAATGACTGGCTATTGAAAGCTATCTGAATAGGGAGTGTCTGAAAGGGGTGGGATGTGTGTTCACACAAGCGTAGAATCGTGGCACGTTGTTGAAGATTATTCTAAGCAGCCACCAAGTGCACTTATTAAAAGCTTGATTCAACAAACAAGACAATTGTATAAAGTACACCCGGCGGCCGCCTGAATAGGCAGCCTGTTGAATAGGACGTGACAAAGCGACGGTCCACCTAGACCGCGGCCGTTAAAGCGTGGCTTTCTGCTATAGGCTGTGACGTGTGCCTGTTTAATATTCATTTCACGCGCTCTAGCTAGAGCGCGGCCGTTCCCTGCTGTGGCTCTTGAGAAGATCGTGTTTCAAGCTGCATTGGTAGTTGAATGGGAGTGGACCAATACTGCCTTATCTCCTCACTATATGAAAACATTGCTTTTAGTTCTTTTCTCATGGAGTAGACTTCAATGAAATAGCAATTCTTGATGAACGGTTTGTGATTCAAGAAGTTCTATCTCTAATTCAGAAGAGATACTGTCTTGCGACATAACACAACACTTTCTAACTGAAAACACGACTGCACTGCACACCCGCAAATGACAAGACAGCTAGGTTTAGTTGCTAACAACACAAGTGCTGGGCGGAAATGTCGTCACTGTTACTAATCAGCTGATTCTATCTAGTCTTGTGATTGGGGGAAGGTAAGAAACATGTTTTGATATGTTTAGAAATTTAGCCGCCTAAATTTATACAATGACGTCTAACGCCTGTACTGAACGACGCCGTCTAAATTTATACAATGCCGCGTGGCGGCCTGACGCCCTTATGTGTAACTTGACACGAACTAGCAAACAGTGCGGCGCTTCGACTCGGCTATTGTGCAGTTGAGTAAGCCGTGGCCAGACATGTCTGACCTAGATACTACATAAAGGCAGAAGGGAGTTGTCTCCCCGGAAAAGAATGTAACAATTAATTGTGAAAAAAAATCGTCATTAAGTCGTTCTAGGTTCTTATTCAAGTCGGCATCACGTTCTTATTCAAGTTCTTATTTAAGTTCTTAACAAGTTTTTATTCAAGTTCTTAACAAGTCAACATCAAGTTTTTAACAAGTCATCATCAAGTTCTTAACAAGTTCTTATTCAAGTACTTATTCAAGTACTTATTCAAGTTCTTAACAAGTCGTCATCAAGTCGTCATTAAGTTTTTATCAAGTCGTCATTAAGTTCTTATTAAGTTCTTATCAAGTTCTTATTTAAGTTTTATCAAGTCGTCATCAAGTCGTTATCAAGTTCTTATTCAAGTCACTTATAATTATTTATTAAGTTCTTAACATATTATTGCATATCAAATGGATCAAAATGAGATTTTGTTGTTGGCAGTTCTGGCATGCTTTTTTGTTCGGCTTCTGTATTTAGTGGCTGAGATTTTTTGGACTGCTTTGGTTTTTGCTGGCGTTGTTTATATATTTTATAACCGTAATAACCACCCCCAGCAGCAATGACGCCAAAAATGGCAACTGTTTTAAATTCAATATTCCATGACGACTTTGGTGTTGTAGGTCTTGAATCAACTTGTTCTTGTGTATTTACAGCTGGCATTGAAACAACTGTTGGCGTTGGCGATGTTATGTTTTCATTATGAGTTATATTCTGTGCTTGGAACATTAATTTTTTTTGTTTGTTCCACTCTGCTAATTTTTTTCCTGCTGCAACACGCCCAGGATGAGGAGGCTTTTTACTGGTCACTTTCTCCACCTGATTCAATGTTTTCTGATTCTGCTGATTTTCTGGCTCGGTCATTTTGAAGGGAAACAAAATCTATATGATTAAAAGTAATTAATCCCATGATTAATGGCGATAACAATGTTCCAAATCTGTAATATAGATCACATCCTAGAGACTCTAATGACTTTGTTAAAACTGGATCCTGCGTTAAATCATACATAAAATCTTGTTCAGAATCAATGGGAGCAAATCTACTAACTAGTTTAGTGTACAAACTAAGAACCGTTTGCCCAACACTTTTTACCATTCTTGACCCCAGTTGCGCTTCATACCTGTTGTGATACTTTACAATGTCTTGCGGCGACATTTGTTGAATCTGTTCTATGCTAAATTCATTTCCAAGGTACTGTTTTGTTTTTCCACACGCCGCCAAAGAATACAGCCTTTCCTTTTGACGCATAATAGCTTGGTCATCAACTTGATCATTTGTAAGTTCAGGAAGTAAATCATCGCAGTTCATGTTTTATTAATAAATAAATATTATTTTATTTTTTAAAAATGAGCACCGAAAAAACTATTACTAACCTTGTATACCATTCTGCTGTTATTGGAGGCCTAAGTGTAGGATACACAATGCTTGGTAAAAGCCTGTTAAAAATAAAACCAGCAGATCTTGGCAAACTAGACTTTGAAGACTCAGCAAAGCTGATTGCTGTTATTACAGCTTCATTTGCTACGAAAGATTTTCTAGTTAAGCAAGGAATAATTCCAGACAGTATCAATATGTAAAATTAAAAAAAAATACATTTATAAAAATGGCTTCACTCGTAATGATGATTGGTGGCGCTGTGGTTAATGCGCTTGCTTTTAGCGGAAGTAATTACGCGTTTAGTAAACTACAAAATAACGATGAGAGAAAAAGACATAACAGAGCTATGGAGCAACTAGCCGCTGCACAAGACACCTATGAAAAGCAAAGAATGGAGCAGTTAGATTTTATTAACGACAGACTTAAACAACAGGGACATGCAGCTTACACATTTAAAGATGTTGACCAGGCAATAAAAGAATATTTTCTAGTAACAGGCAAACAAGTTGAAACATTGCCCCCACCAAAATTTAGCGACTTTTATCAACCATCAGAAAAACAAAAGATGCAAGAAATATTGTTTATTGTCTTTGGCATGACCGCTGTGTATTTTGTTGCACAAAGTATTGGCTGAATAAAAATGTACAAAATCTATTATTCTCCAAAAGGATATTGGAAGGGAATAACGGCAATTAAAAAGCTTAGCCAAGCAGCGGGAGTCAGTGAACAAACAGCAAAAGAATGGTTATCTAAACAAGCGATTTGGCAAATTTATTTACCAGCGCCTAAACGAATACAAAGACCACACTTTGTCGACACAATACCGAACGACACCCATCAAATGGATCTTCTATATTTACCCCATGATACGATTAGACGAAAAAGATTTAAGTACGCACTTACAGTCATTGACATAGCTTCAAGATACAAAGATGCTGAACCATTAACACAAAAGAGTGCTTCTGCTGTTGCTGTCGCTTTACAACTGATATATCAACGAGGCCCGTTAACTTATCCTCGCATGATTCAAGTCGATGATGGAAAAGAATTTAAAGGTCAAGTGAATCAATTATTGTTAAAACATAGAGTTACCATTAAAAGAGGCATTCCGGGTGTTCACAGATCACAGGGTTTGGTTGAAAACTTTAACAAACAGTTATCTGAAAGGCTTTTCTCCTACCAGTATCACAGAGAGCTGATTGACAATTCTCGCAACACAGAATGGGTAAAAAGACTGCCCTCAGTTTTGCGCGCAATGAATAATGAAGAATTTAAAGGGCTAAAACCAGTACAAGCAATCAGAAAACAAACAATAAATGTTGTTGAAGGAGAGTCTTCATCAAGCAAACTATTGCCATTTGGTTTGAAAGTAAGGTACCTTTATTCGCCGGGAGAAGCGGAAGGGGACACTCGCATCAGGGCAACAGATCCAGTTTGGAGTGTTGATCCATATGAGATAAAAAAATTGTGAAAATGAATCCACCCGTGTATTATTTACGAGA
The DNA here is from genome assembly GCA_033310375.1 of Conus canariensis. Classification (NCBI taxonomy): domain Eukaryota; kingdom Metazoa; phylum Mollusca; class Gastropoda; order Neogastropoda; family Conidae; genus Conus; species Conus canariensis. The sequence continues at coordinate 9,275 of JAMYXO010001202.1, forward strand.
AACTGACACAACAAAACGACCAGCCCCCCGAAGATCTTTTGTGAAGGAAGAACTGCAGATAATCCCTCCAGACACAGTTCCAGTCGCTTAATTATTTTTTAATTTAAATTAAAATGGCGGCAAGAATGGAAAAGGAAGAATCCTTACGTAAAATGGCACTGGAAGCAAGAATGGTGAAGGAAGAGTCCTTAGAAATAATGCGAAAAATATTTGATTATAATCTTGCTATTAGACTAATATTTAAGAAGATTGATTATGCCATGCTAGACAAAACCTCAAATTTTGATTGGGAGCAAGAATATATTAAAAAAATTCGAGCGCATTTAGCAGTAATGGATAATAATTTGGTTGAATTGGGTGATGATATAGTTAAGCTTAACGAACTGTTTTAATCTACGCAAATACATTTGGGTTTAAAATGGAAGCTCAAAGGGAAATGGCAGAAATGGCAAAGGAAAAGTCTTTAAAATTAATGCAAGATTTATTTGAGTATCAGTATATCATTAAAGAAGTATTTGAGAAGATTGACAATCTCTGGCTAGAACAATCGCCAGACAATCGCTTTAAACCCCAAAGCTTTTATTTTGATTTATGGGTATGGGAACATGAATATTGCGAAATGACAAAAAAAATTAAAGCACATCTAGCATTAATAAATAATATTAATTTTGCTAAATTAGATGATGATATAATTGAACGTGCGATTGCTGAAAAATATAAGCCCATATGATTATACTATTCTCCAATGACCAATTGCATATGAAAACTCTGGATTAACAAATACTCTTTTTGTGTTAGTGCGGTCAAGAGACCGTTTTGTTACAACTGTTGTGTTAATCTCATGCAGATTAGATCGCAGCTTGTAATTGTCATGATGAAAAGTCTTATTGCCAAACAATGCTTCTTTGTAATTGTCATGGGATATGTTTGACTGCACAACACTACGAGATATTCCCTTTGCTTTTTTAACAACTTTTTTTTGGCTTGAAAGACTGTACATTTTCGACCTCAAACCAACAAACTCCTTGATCACACCTCCAGATAATTCATCCTTCATCTTACCTAAAACCTTCTTGTTAACAGTTGAATGCAAAGGCGAATCTTTAGGATAATCAGATGTGTCGTACCATCCTGCATGCCCTTTAGCTACTTCTAATTCCATGTCTTTATAGATATCTTCAGTAGGGATGTCGATTACAAAGGAATCTGTATCTGTGTAAAGTACTTTGGACTCAGGATACAAGGGTTTAAAGTAGTCGTAAAGAAATTCTAACATCAAAAGCTTCGACAGCTCTAAAACAGTAAACCCAATAAAAACGGGCTTATCCAATTTGACTTTCTTTTTTTTCATCATTATGCCAAAAAGCTGATCATGAAATCTTCTGAAGTCCTGATAATTAGGTTTAGAAGTTAGCTTAATTGCATCGTTTTCTCTGGTGACCAATCTAACATCTTTACGCTTGTGCGGATTCTCCATAGTCTTTCCAAAACAGCTGTTGTTCATCAACTTGAAAAAGTCTTTTTCTGAAGCATCTGTGGATTTAGTTCTGAGATCAGTGTTCTTCATTATGTATGGTTTCTTGAACTGTTCTTGATCAAAAGCAATTATACGATGAACAGCTGTCAACTTCAAACCATGTCTTAAATAAAATTGTAGAAGCCTGTAATGGCAGACATAATTTTTTTTGCCTCGAAGATTAGGCACAAGTTTAGGTGGTTCTGTTTTTGCCATCTTTAGACTTTCTGCTGCTAATGGATAGTCATTATGGTAATCATGGAGTTCCTGAGGATATTCTAAGTCAACTTCTAGAATGTATCCACACTGTTGATTTGGCGTCAAACTGCCCAACCACTTTAATGCTTTTTGAATATTATCCGTATCTGTGTACATTTTAAAGTTGCGTAATGGAAGTGATTGCGCCATTGCCCATCCATACAGATTGTTTGCATCTAAATACATGAGATAGTTAGACCTTTTACTTGGATCATAGTCGTCCAAGTATTTGTTGTTTGCTTTACAGTAATGGTGCGACGCCATACTGATTCCCCCACGCAATCCGTTTTCAATCATCTGAAGCATTGGCAGGTCAGACAATAAATCAATTTGTACTCCAGTAAATTTTAAGAAAGCGTCCCAGCTCATCCCGGGCGCAGAAATGTAATGCGCGGGATCCAGGCTGTAATGTTTCATGCAGGTCTTCCTATAATTTTCAAAGACGTCCACCAACAAACAGGTATCCGCCATTAAATAGGAATCATGATAGTCTCCCATCGTTTTACACTTTAACTTCTGCCACGCATCTTGAGCATGCTGGTAATCAGAATCACTGATGTCCTTTCCTCTGAGACTAGAAAAGAACGCGCCTTTAGGCGGAAGTGTATCTTCGTCAAACCTTTGCCAACTGTTCATGTACTCATAAGGGTAAACGCCCTTTCTAACAAGAGTTGGGTCAAAATATTCTTCCGTTATTGGGCAGGACTTTAAGGACATAGCCAGTGACTCTAATGAACCCATCATGTGTTGCATAGAGTCGTAGAAAGACATGTTATTTAAAGTGAAACACATGTACTTTTCTGATGACTGCGCAATGCATGACACCCTGAAGTCGCTGGTTACTGCTTGCATTATAAGGTGAGAGTCGTAACCTCGCAAGTTGTGAAAGAATATAGGCAGCTTCCATGTCTTTGGTTCAAACTTTAGTTGAAGATTGCATTTGTTATGTGCTGCTCCTCTAAACTTTCCACTAATGTGATCATGGTCTCTTACTGTTGGATTCTCTGCGGTGGCAACCAAGGCCGCCCCACAAATCCAACAGTGAGTGGCTGAGTCATACTGTTGTTGGTCTTCAGGCGTCATTATGATTTCAGATAAGTTTAGATTATTAGAACAGGCATTACGCACTTGCTGCATGCGTTTTAAGAAGTATTTTGCAGCATTTGGTCCTCTGTATAATTCTGGCTTTGAATGGGCGCCATCCGACCTAACAATGATGAAGGCAAATGAGCAAATCTGATGATTACTCATTAAGACTGTTTTAGGAAGTTTCTGTGGGGTTGGTCCTTCATAAGGAACAATGAGTGATTCGAAGTCTGCGTAAACAACATATGGACTAGTTTGCAACCGTTTCCAGTTCTTAAAACTAACTTTACTGCCTTCTCCGGGCGTAATTAGTTCTGTATCACAGTCAACTGGGCTAATACAATGTTTTACATGTTCGCTCGCTGCTTTAACAGATGGAATTCTTGTTAAACATTTTCTACAGAATTCTTGTTTGCTATGTTGTTTTGTAGTATGCACTAGTAATCTACTCATTGTGCGTATTAGAGTGTAGTGCAACCCATTAAGGCTTTGCATTAGGAGTAAGTCTACATGAGTTTTGGTTGGTTCGCCTTTTGTTGGACTGTTCTTTGACACTCTAATTGGCAGAAGGTTGGTTTCTTCAGACCATGTATAGACATTAACAGTTATTGGTGGATTTTGTTTTTCAAACTGATCAATTTTGTCTACAGCCATAGGAAATTCAAGGCCGTTAAAGTTAAGATCATTGGCCCACTGTAAATAGTTAGATACTCTCTCTGCATTTTTGGCAACGTGATGCAGCCTAGCAAGAACGCACCACATAAAACATTTGTCGTCTGAATTCTTTATGTTCAAAACTGCTCTCTTTGCAACTAATGTTGGAGGCAGTGGAATGTAAGCCTTGCCTACAATTGGCTCATACTTAGCTTGTCTTAATCTGATGTCTAGGACTTCGCCCTCTGACCAACCAGAGCCTCTCATTTTAGCTGCTTCAGAGGCTTCATTAAACTGTGTAAGAAGTTGATCTGCCCAACCAGGTGTTAAGTCATTAGAGGAAAGAATAGTCTGCTGTTTAGTTGAGACCCAGACTTCTAGATTTTCTTCGTTTATTGTTATATAGTCGATTAAAACAACTACCCTTACTTTAACTGGAGGGTTTATTGTTAGTTTACTTGGAACTTGAGAAATAGCATGTACAACGCTTGCTTGCACGTTTGTTGGATCAATAACTTCTAAAACGACCTCATTTAAAGCTTTTGACAAACGCTCTTCCTCGAGCATTGCTTCAAACAATTCATCTGAACCTTCATATATCTTATCCATGTTGAGTTTCTTTTCTAACTCAAAATATTTATTTAAATTAAAAAAAATAAAAGTTAATCAGAATCAATATCAACGGTCTTTTTGTGCTTGGACTCATAAACTAAAGTATAAACGCCCTTTGGTGTTGTTAATGTGAGCTGTTTAGAACAGAGTTTAATGTTTCGTTTACTTTTTTTAAACATTCCTTTTTTATCTGGTCGGTGTCTGGCTGTTGAGAAAAAGTTGCCCTTGCCTTTCTTTGAAGATCAAACTTTTGTCTTTTGTAGTCCTCAAAATCAGCCTGTAGGCGACTAAATTCTTCATCCGTGATGTTCGAGTCAGCAAGTGCTTTATCAATTATCAGTTTGAAGGAACTAAGTTTAGCTGTTATTAGTTGAACCATAGCTGTGTGCTTTTGGAGTTTAGCTTTTATTTTTTTGCTGACAGCACTTACAGCCAATGAACACAGGCCAAGAGTTAAAGACAAACCACCTAGAGGTATAGCTACCGGTGCACCTACGCCTGTTGCTAAGAGACCTACACTTGTTCCTGCTGTTAAAGCACTAACCGCCGATGCTCCAGTATTAACATATGTAACAGCATTAAAGACAGCAGAATACCTTCGTTTGGTTTTGCTGTATTTTGAAAGGTCCTGCTCTAGTTGGGTTTGCATTTGTGTTATGTTTGTTAATCTGAAAGTTTTTATGTCTACAGCAACAGAATTGCTTACTATCTCTTCTTTGGGCACTTTTGGATAAGTCGTAACAGACATGCTTTTTTAAAATAAAAATAATTTAGTATTGGATATCTTTCAATCTGTTATCTTGAATATTCAGCTGCGCATCATATATTAAAAACAAATGTACATTAAGTGGTTTATCACTCTCTTTTTCTTTATCAATTTGAATGTTTATTACGTCTTTAACTGTTCTCCCACTCCCATGCAACTGATTATCCTCTGTTGACCTTAGGTCAATCCATAAACCGTATTTCGTTGTTAAATATTCATCAAGTCTAACACTGTGAAGGTGTAGATCTTTAGACACAAGGTCTACTGTTGGATTTCTACACCTCCCGCCTCCAAACAATTTTCTTATTTCATCAAAATGATGATAAGGTTTAAGCCCGCTACCGTAGACTTGGTTAGGACTACCCTCAATTGAACATTGTACTTTCGTTATTTTAGGATTGATAAACTTTTCACTTTGTCTTTTGAATGGTTCTTCATCTTCACACAGCAATAAAATACCTTTAAGGGATCGTGCTGCGGCACTAAAACTAAAGTTCCATATTGTGTCTGCCCTGCTTTTAGGATATTTAGTATGATGAATCACTCTTTCGTAATATATTGCTAATTTTGACTGATATTGTTGCTCAATCAGCCTTGCTAAGTTAGGGTTGCTAACAATGTCAAACTCTAACGAGATGTCGAAAATGCTGTACTTTGCGTTAGAGTCTGTAGATTTAATGACACGTTTGTATTCATTAAAAGTTAGTTCATATGACAATCTGTCTTTTAATGCTCCTTGAAAGTATGGCGCATGCGCTTTTAACAACTCAAAATCTAAGGGTATAGAAAAGCGATTTCCAAACGCATAACTTACAGCTTCATACTTGTTACCGTCTTTAGCATCTTCGGCGTCTATTCTGTGTTTTAGTGCTTCGTTATTTTCGATTCCTTGAAACGCAAGATCGGCCCTTTCATTATCGGTTAGCCATAGATCAGAATAGATTAGAAATATGTCTGCATTGTGTAAAGAAAATATTTCTTGCCCCTCAAGTTTTATAGAAATTTTCTTAACGATTGCCCGTCCCAGATTCTGTACAACTGTCCTGTTTACGTCTGTTGCTGAATCAAGTTCTATTTTAAAAGTAAGCCGTGCAGATCCCGGCACAATCACTTCATCTGCTCCTAGGTCTGGAAATTTGACAGTAAGAATCTGATCTGAATCAATAGTAGATGGATTATTTGGAACAATAATATTCTGTTTATTTCCCTTCACGCCAAAGGGCTCTTTCAGTCTTCTATGCGGGTCAAGAATCGAACCATATGCTTGTGACATTTTTTTTATAAAACAAAATAAAAAGTTAATTATTTAAAAACATGGCAGAAGAAGATTATGATGTTTTTGATCCTGGAGACGACATGAGTGAAATGACGCCTTTGACACATCCATTACAATCATTGCGGCGTGAATTAACAGAAAGTAAGGTCAAATCATTTTATCAAAGTTTAGGCCAAGAACCTCCCGAATTTATAGACCCTAATGATTTTGAAACAAAAGATGACCATTTGTTTGTGAAAAACGAGCAAGGACAACTTGTTCAGCTTACAACTAAACCAGACCCATCAAAGTTTTTAGCAAAGACTACAATTAGACAAAGGCTCAGTGTGAGCGATCAAAATCGCCTTGGCATTGCTAAACCGCGAAGATTAGACAGTGAGGCAGTTGCTAAACTTCAAAACACACTACAAGAACTCCCAACAGATAACCAAATACAAAACATACCCCTTAAAGATTTAAGCCCAACAGCAGACGAAATAATAGAAACCAGTTTTTCAGAAGAAACAGTATTAAAAACTATGCACGATCCGCCGCTACCTATGAGAGAAATAACGGCCCTTGATCATGCTTTGAAAAGCATCAGAGGCGAATTAACAAACAATTTAGCAAAACTGGGTGAACTAGATGAGCATATAAAAAGAGAAAAAGAAAAACTAGTTGAGGCTGATGACCACAACTTAGGACCTGGTGTTAAAGAAAGAATAACACAAAGACTAAAAGATCTTGAACAAGAGAGATCAGCAAGACTAGAAGTGCTGTCTACTAACCGAGAACAATTACGAACTCAAGTGAGCAGAATAAGAGAAACTATCCAAAGAATTTTATATGAAGACACGACGCTAGCAGAACGAATAAGAACACTGTTTAGAGAGCAAGGTGTCACATTAGCGAGCGTTATAACAGCCTTAGGATTTGCAATAAGTACACTGGTGTTGGCTATTACAGGCGGCGGTGGTGGGGGAGCAGTGCCACCAGGACCACCATCAGATAAATCATGGGTAAAAAAACAACTTGATCATCTTGCAAGTTTATTAAAAAAATTAGCCAGTAAAGCAATAGATTCTTTGCCTGGTATAATAGGAGGGATCGTTAGCTGGCTTTTGTCTGCCGCAAGTAAAGTAGTTGGCTTTATGGCTGAGCACTTATGGACATTAGTTGTCTTAATAGTTGGGTTACTTTATAGTAAGATAAAGACCAAGTAATCCTAGGGCAGTTAATCCAATAACAAGTGCTGTCTTTTCATATTCATGGTCATTATTTCTTGGGGCCACAAGGATTGAATGGGGGGGTTTGGGGGGCTCGGGGATTGGTGGGGCTTCTTTTTTTATTGCTATTGCTGGCTTAGAATTTATGTCGTTTTTTCCGACCTTCTCTTCTTTACCAGCCACAAGGATTTCATTATTATAGTTTATTATTGTTCCTATCTGAAGTCTGAGGTCAGAAGGTAGCATGTATAAACCAGTGCCGACAGCAAAGTCTACTTTCGATCTTGCAAATTGTAAAACATTTTGGTACCTTTTAATACTTGAAGGCAAATCAATTGCAGAATTAATAGAATCCTCTAAATTTGCTAAATACTGTTTTTGGGCGTCAAAGCCAGTAGAAGGATCAATTATGTTTGATCTCGTTTGTGCTTGCGAACCTAGCAAACACCAAACACAAGTACGAATAGAGTCGTTTATTCGTTCTATTCCCGCTCTAGTTAGACCATTAGAAGTATCCAAAATAAATGTTGTCCATGCTGTTTTATGCTCTTGCTCTATGGACCCGAGGTGAACAGTTGTGCCTGAAGAGAAAGATGTGTAAGGAGGATTCCAATCATAGTTATACTTTCTATGCACGCCCCAATAATAAAGAGTGCCTAAACCATGATTAAGATCCAACTTTTGTCTAAAGTCTGTCTTTGGGTCAATATCAAATTCGTTACAGATCCTTTCAAAAGCCTTGTAATCTATTCTGTTGCTGAATGGATTAAACGTTTTGTCATTTGGTAATGGTGCTTGCAGTTCAGATAAAATACGTCTGAAGGTGTAATAAAAATGAAATCTATACACTGACCTCACCAAAGGATCAGGATGATTTAAATGATCAGCATACGACACTCCACACCCAGTTGATGCGCAAAACACAGCAAAGTTTAACTGGTTCTGATAAAACTGCATCGGATGACTGAACCACACTTTCGGGATGTAGTCTTTTTTAATAGGAGGGTTAAGATATCTGTTTAATGGAGTACTAACCTTTACTTGAAAGGCGTCAGACTGAGTCACAGAAATGTCAAGGGTATCAGTTGTTATATTTTTAAGATTGTAGTGCGGTCCAACAGAATATTTTGCATTAGTATATTTGAATGCACTCATTTTTAAATTTGTTTTAAAAATGTTTGTAACAATAACAACTCAAGACAGTCCTTCGTTTTTAGAATATGCTATTGATAATAACTGCAGAACCCAAAGGGTCGCACTCCATGAAATATTCTACAAAGTCGTATGGTTTAATATAAGTCAATCCAAGAGGAATAATGAGATTCGAAAAGTTGATAATTTAGGAAACTTAGTTAGCCAGTTAACCATACCTGATGGTTATTACGGGTTTTGCTCGCTGAAAGAAGCAATGAGTAACTTCGACATTACTCTCAAACTTAACAATGCAAATCTAAAAACAATGTTAACATTCAAACCTGAAAAAGAAGTAGTCCATTACTTTTTTGATGTAGAGCTAGCTAAAATGTTAGGCTTTAAAATCAATGATGTCTATCATAAATTTAGAGTTGCACCAGACGAAACTACTTTTGAGGGAGAATATCCGCTCGATCTTGCCTTATATCCATTACTCTATGTACATTTGGATGAGCTGAGCACTGATGAAAACTTATATGATGGAAGGCCCTCAACTGTTTTAAGAGCTCTTCCATCAGGGAAAGCTGCATATTGCGATTATGAAATTATACGATTCCCTAATTTACAGTTTAAAAGATTAGCTTGTGGGAGGGTCAGATCATTTAATATAAAGATCACAGATAAAACAGGGAAAGTCGTGAAATGTGATAACCTGCACATTGTTTTAGAAATAAAATAATACGTTGTTTTAAAAAATGTCACGTGGACCAGACGATTCGGGGGTCACATTAGCGCCTGAGAGGTGTGTAACTTTAGAATTAAAAGACCTTGCAGACGTTGAGGACTTTGAACAAAACGGTGAGATAGGCACTTTATATGGTTTTGAGTACACTAAAGATGGTTATTATAAACGCAAAGAGGTTGACGACAACAAAAGGTTTCCTAAACTAGAACAACTACGCAATCTAGAAGCAAATAATACAGGTCAGTATGAATATAAAATAGTTCGAAAAACTGACAACAAATGGCACTTAGAACCATATTTAGAATGGGACATAAAATTTGAATTCGTAAGCCCATTTACATTTTTTGACCGTCAAAAAAGTTTCAGAAAAGCATTGAACTCTGGCCCTTTACATGTAAGTCTTATGCCAGAGGACAACAGTCGGAAAGAGATCGAAATAAAGCCGTTTGGGGACAAACAGTACATCCTCCACAGAAGAGAATCGGTTTTAAAGAAAGCTTCTACAAAATTACAGTTCATTCCACGCACAAAATTAGGAGACACGTTCACAATGATATTTAAAATTTCTGTCTTAAAAGATGAGGCAAGAAATGGAGCTGTGGGTGTCAGTGACAACCTTATGGAAGGAATTCTTATTAGCTGGCAAAACTTAGACGTTGACAAACTTAAAGTTACTGTCGTCGTTCTTTACAATGGCGAGGATATTAAGGTCATAACAACAAGCAACAAAATTGATATTAGTTTAAATAGAAACGATCTTACAGAACTGAACTGGATTAATCTTACACATTTGGGCCTTATAGGGTTTTATTATACTGAACAAGTTTTGACAGAGAGTATGATAAAAACAATAACTGGATTAGATTAAATTCTGTTTTAAAACTATGGAGCAGACGACTTTGGTGTCAATGCCGATGTTAAACTTTATGACAAAAACCCCTCATTGTTCATTGATTTGTGGACAGACTGGTTGTGGAAAAACAATATTTGTCCTCGACCTATTACAAACAGTTTATCGTTATAATTTTGATCATATAGTAATTTTCTGCCCAACACTTAAATGGAACAAAGCATATCACGATAGAAGGTTTATATGGACGGATGATGACATATATTTAGTTGATCCTAGCAATAAACTGAGTGAGTGTTTAGAACATTTCTTTAGACAGTTTGAAGGAACTCAGACACTATTTATTATAGATGATTGTTCAGCAGAAAAGGATATAGTCAAAAAAAGAAACGCTTTGTCAAAACTGGCTTTCAGTGGAAGACATGCTGGGATAAGTGTGTGGATTTTATGTCAAAAATATAACTCAGTTTTAAAAGACTTTAGAGAACAGTTAAAGACTGTAGTTTTATTCCACATGAAAGACAGAGACGCATTTGATGAATGTATGCGTGAAAATGATGTTATTGAAAACGATCAAGAAAAACGAAGGATTAAGCAAAAACTTAAGTCACAAAAGTTTTCTAA
>JAMYXO010001202.1:27500-32416 GCA_033310375.1 Conus canariensis
CCAGGCAAACCAAACTGCCGAAGGGCTGGCTGGACAGACGTAAGCCTGAAAGCAGCAGGAACGCTTCCCCGGCGTCAGAGGGCCGAAGCGGCAGCAGGGCGACAGGAGATGACGGACAGGCCAGGGCACCGAACACTCTAGTCCTACTGCAGTGCAGCCAGCGTTGGTTGCAGCTGAAGACTGTACCCTAAGTTCTACTACGCAGAAGTGCACATACAAAGGTAGATTTTTTACTTTTGCGTCACTTAACGTTGAAGGTCTATGGCGTATTGCCAGAGAGCCTGACTTTTTGCCTTTAGTTGACAGATATGACTGTATACTGTTGGCCGAAACATTCACAAAAGCAGTTCCAGATACAATGTTCCCTTCTCATAAAGTTTTCTCTAGCCCGAGTGTTAAGGTGTCAGATAGTGTCTGTGGTCGTTTGTCGGGGGGTGTAGCTTTCTTAATTAGGAATGAATTTGCAAATTATGTTGAAAGAGTGGACAGTGAAATTGACAATATTATTGTACTGAAGTTTTCTCGCCGCCTTCTAGGATTGAACTCGGACTGTTTGATAATAGGTGCTTATCTTCCACCTGAAGGTTCTAAATACTATGAAGAAACGGATATTTATAACGGCATATCCTTGTTAGAAGAATGCTTGTTGGAAGTTTCTAGAGAAACTGGGTGGTTACCAATGATAATTTGTGGTGATTTAAATTCAAGAACTGGCCTACTTAACCTGAGTAATTGTGACCCCATTGATGACGTAAAAGAAGTATTTGTAGAGAATTATATGTCATATGATATTGATGCGTCCCAAAGTGTGGAACCTTTTCCGAGAATCTCCAAAGATACTATGGTAAACCCTTTTGGTCGATATTTGTTAAATGTATGTCATGAATTTGATCTGTGTATTCTTAATGGTCTGAAAGCATTGGAATGTCCAGGTGACTTCACTTATGTATCTGATAGTGGTTCTAGCGTAATTGATTATATGATTGCCTCAAGTTCCTTACTTCCTCATTGTCAGTGCCTTAATGTAAGACCGTTAATAGAAACTAAGCATGCTATTGTTGTTTTGTTTTTCTCACTGTCTGATAGTGCTGACTGTTTACCTGTTATTGAGAATGATGCTCACCAAGTTGTTTCTGTCAGTAAGTACAAATGGAATGAAGAAAGTTCAGCTGCTTTTTATGAACGTATGAACTCTGACCATGTCTCATCATTAGTTAGTGAAGCTGCTGACCTTGTTGATGTTAACATTAATCAAGCCTTGTCCAAGTTCAATGAGTGTTTTGTGTATGCGGGTGAATGCATGATGAAAACTATTAGATTTGGCATAGGTATGAGAAAAGTTTGGTTCGACCTTGAATGTAAACAAAGCAGAAAAGTATTACGAACACAGATAAACAAGTTTCATAGAACTAATAACAATAATGATAGACTTGCCTATGGCCAGAAAAGGAGAGAGTATAAGGAATTGCTAAGACAGAAAAGGAAGCTACATAATGAAAATATCATTGCATCGTTACAAAGTAATATAAATGACTCAAAGAAATTCTGGGAAATTGTTCGTTCAGTTAGGCCAAGAACTCAAGGTCAGGGGTCGATTTCTAGTGAACAGTGGTATAATCACTTTAAAGAGTTGTTTTTAATGACTTACCTGTTGAATTAAACACTAGTTCAGATTTTGATGAATATCATGATAGGGAACCCGTGCATACTGACTGCGACTTTTTGAATCAACCTATTTCTGTTACCGAAATTGAAGCTGCAATTCGAGCAATAAAGAGTAATAAGGCAGCTGGCCCAGATAAGCTTATTGGAGAGTTTTATAAGTACAGTAGACAAGTCATTATGCCTTTCCTTGTTAAATTTCTCAATACAATTTTTGATGAGGGGTTGTTTCCGGAAGATTGGTCAGTCTCTATCTTGCAACCACTATTTAAGAAGGGTGATAGGAATTGTCCAGATAACTACCGTGGAATCTCTTTGTTGAACATTTGTAGTAAAATATATAGCTTTGTTCTCAATAGAAGGTTAACCAAATGGATTGAAATGAACAATATTCTTGGGGAGGAACAAGCTGGTTTTCGTGACAAACGATGTACAACAGATCACATTTTCACTTTACTGGCAATGATTCAGAAGCAGTTGTTAAGACACAGGAAGCTCTATGTCGCATTTATAGACTTTAGGAAGGCTTGTGACCTAGTAAGTAGGGATAAATTGTGGAAGGTTCTCCTCTGTTAGTGGTCTTAATGGAAAATTCTTGAAAGCATTGCAAAGTATGTATAATGTTGTGAAGACTTGTGTTCGAACTAGTGGTGACCTTACTGATACTTTTCTATGCCCACGGGGCCTAAAACAAGGTGAGGTGTGTGTTCACCTGTGCTTTTTTCACTGTTCATCAATGAACTAACTAAAAATATTAACACTTTTGGTAGACATGGTATTCAGCTTTCTCCAGACCTCATTGAACTTTTGATTCTGTTATTTGCTGATGATGTTGCATTATTTTCTGATACTGTTATTGGTTTGCAAACACCAACTGAATGTCTTGTATAATACTTCAAAACGTTTAGATTTACTTGTGAATCTGGAAAAGTCAAATATGGTTGTATTCAGGAATGGGGGTTACCTTGCTTCGAATGAAAATTGGACTTTTGGTGATGCTCAACTTTCCACTGTTAACATGTATAAGTATCTTGGTATAACACTGACTACAAGATTATCTTTCCAACCAACTATGTGTGACCTAGCAAACAGAGCAAAGAAAGGATTAACTGCTATCAACAGAATGCTATGGTCAATAGGTGAACATTCTCCTGGTATTTTCTTTAAGCTATTCGATTGCCAAATACAACCTATCTTAACTTATGGAGCAGAGATTTGGGGACTGTCATCTAACCAGGAACAAATTGAAAGGGTGCACTTAGCTGCTATTAAAAGATTTCTTGGTGTAAGTTCAAAAGCTCCTAGGCACTTAGTGTACGGCGAATCTGGAAGATACCCTCTTTATGTTAATACTTATGCAAAATGCATCAGATTTTGGCTTCGTGTTGCTTGTATGGATAATAAAGACTCCCAAAGAAAGCCTATGAGATATGTGTTGCTGCATCTGCAGAATCAAAATTATATTACCTGGACGACTAATGTTTGCTATTTTCTTTATACATTCGGTTTGGAATTGTATGGGAAATGCAAAGTGTTGGTAATGTGAAAGCTTTTATTGTAGAATTTAAGAAACGTTTAAGTGATTGTTACATCCAAGACTGGCATTCAGCTATTGAATCGCATGAGTTGTACGATTTTATCGGTCATATAACCAGTCTCTTTTCGAAGTCCCTACCTCTGTGTAATTAAACATGTTAACATCCGCAGGTTACTTTCAAGTTTTTCGGTTAGGAATGTCGCCTTTACGATGCCACTTTTTACGATATACTGATCGCAATAGAAACCATGACATTTCTGTCCACACTGTAAGGAACACCGAAACTGAGCTTCATTTTCTACTGGTTTGTCCTTTGTACGAGAAGTTGCGCCTTGAGTTTATTCAGCTAAATATTACAAAACCCCCCTCTTTTTCAAAATGTCCATGTTGTTCCTGTTCTATTGAGACCACTATTCGAGTGTTTGGGAATTTCATTTAAGAGCTAAGGCTGTTAGGAACGGAATAAATAATGCTGCAATTGCTTCAAATGTCTTCTTTGTTTAACTTTGGGAACACCATTCAGCTGAGGTTTCGTTAAGAGTGGCTTGTACCCATTTATTTTGACCTTGTTCACTCACTTTGATATGGGCCTGTGGCCTGTCAAATAAAATATTCTGAGTTCTGAGTTCTGAGTTCTCTCTCTCATCTCTCTTTTAACGGGGCAAAGGCCGGAGAAAAAAAGCAAGTGTTTGCTTACTGTTACCCTTGAAATAAAGATTGTCATCATCATCATCATCATCTCTCTCTCTCTTCTTTTCTATCTGTCTGTCTGTCTGTCTGTCTCTCTCTCACTCTCCCCTCTCTCTCTCTCTCTCTCTCTCTCTTCTCTCTCTCTCTCTCCCCCCCCCCCCCACACACACATCTTATTCCTAACCCCGTCCCCCCCTCCCCTCCCCCTCCCCCTGTTCCACGCATCCCTACCCCCTTTACCTCATCCCTTCCCATTTTCTTTTTCAAGTGTTTCATGGGCCTTGAGGGTGGAAAGTTACCAGTTTGTGTCGCTTCCGACCTCCGTCATAATGTGGTGTTGCACGGGATACCCGGACATTGGTCCAGTGCGTGACATGGCTACCGTGTCTCTGTAGATTTAGTTCAGTGTGTGTCTGAAAGGGCAGCTGGTTACGAAGTTTTATGTCACCTCCCCCCCACCCCCGGATTTTGCCCTTTGCAAAAGGGGTAAATGCTTATTAAGCAATAAATCATGGTCAAACATTGTCATCGTTCTTTAAGGGGTTTACAATTGTCTCAATTTCCCGTCGACTTCTGTCACTCAGTGCTGATTGTTTTTGCGTGAACAATAATCGACTGCGGTACCGGGGGCACATTAGATGATCACCATAAAGGCCAGGACTTAAGGGACTAGGGCAACCCAGGACTTAAGGGACATTTTGTTGCACTTGATGACAGTTTATAAACCCCTTTTTTTTTTTGAAGAGGTCAGTCATAAACTGGGTTTTAAACCCCTCTTTGCCCTAGTGTGGCTTGGCTTTAAAAACACTGACGTCACAACTGTTTCCGGTTAGAAAGAGATAAAGTTCACAAGGAAAAAAATAGTAAGGAGAGAAAAGTTGTTTAACAGGCCCCGCCGACCGCAAAGGCCATATATCAGGGCTGTCACCGCGTTGAAGTCAACTCATAAGTCATTCATTCACACAACCCTTGTCTTCACTTTCATCTAGTCTTTTTTTTTTTTTTTAAACTGCTAAGCTGAAATTAA
>JAMYXO010001203.1:0-10000 GCA_033310375.1 Conus canariensis
CTAGTTATGGAAGGAGGAACTTTCCGGTACTAGTCATCGAACGATTTTTTTTTTCTCGGGACTGTTAAAACTTTTAACTCAACAGCGGCTCGGAGATAAGTTTCCTTACGCTTGTGATCTTAAACGTACTTGTAGCTCCCAGAGACAGAATTAGAAGTTAAACATTCAATACTAATTGAACAACAAAGAACTGACACAAGTTAAGTGCACTTTCACACATCAGCTTTACTTGTTTATACACGGGGGAAACATTCGAATCGGTTTCACATAAATCAGTTCATGCTGAGTTTTGGTTCACACTGTTTCATCACTAAGAGAGGGAAGGTTCTGGATGAGTTGAGTTGGCGTCCACTTGGAATATTAGAACTCATCTGATGTCGGAGAGGATAGTTGATCTCTCTCTTGTTGCTGGTGACTGATCCACTTCTATGGACCTGCTGCTCAATTGCTGGGCTGTGGTGTTTCTTCATTACCAGGCATGCCCAGGGTAGATAGGGACCCAGGTTCTAGGACAAACAGAACCTTGTCTGTAGTTAAGTAGCTGAGAGTCTGGCTTGTCGAGTTCACACACTTGCCCTCTGGCTTTCAAAGAATGTGTGAGATCTTAGCCAACAAAAGATTAGACTAGCATACATATATAACAAGAATTATCAATCAATCTCCACTGTTGTTCAGATTTTGAGTGGAGTTTACAGAAGGGTAGGAGACAATAATACAGTGCTAAACAATTTTAGTCAAATAACTCTTCGATGTTTCTTACGAATTAAATTGTAGTAACTTGGAATACACTAAGCGCGAGTACACATATGGAGCAGACTTAGAGTCAACACACTACAAAGTATTCCAATCATAAACAGTATTCATAAAACAGCTAAACAATCAGTGCGTAGACTCAAAATCTAGAAACATAGTTTAATCTTACATTTCTGGGAGATCAGTAAATCCTAGACAAGGAGATTTAGACTAGAATGTGATAACCGTGCACTCTCTCTGGTTTACCCCTGTTGTCTTTGTGGCTACACTGTATTGTTCTACATCTGGTCTGTGAAAGCAGTGAAGGGAAGGGACTGACTTTCCCCCTTATTATAGGTTAAACTGTCTATTCCAGTTCCTGTTGCAGTTGGTTTTGTGTCACTAAAGACAAAGAAAAGGAGGGAACAATTTCGAACATTCGAAAGGAGCAGGCGCCATAACGGTTAGGGGCTGTGTTGCAGCGCCTATAATCAACACATGCCAATTGACAAAACACTGTTTAATATAACTGCATCATTCACAGCCCGGGAGAGACAATGACAACAAGACGACAGCCCGGGAAAGACACGGCAACTGGACGACTGCCCAGGAGAGACAGCGGCAACTGGACGACTGCCCAGGAGAGACAGCGGCAACTGGACGACAGCCCAGGAGAGACAGCGGCAACTGGACGACTGCCCAGGAGAGACAGCGGCAACTGGACGACTGCCCAGGAGAGACAGCGGCAACTGGACGACTGCCCAGGAGAGACAGCGGCAACTGGACGACAGCCCGGGAAAGACACGGCAACTGGACGACTGCCCAGGAGAGACAGCGGCAACTGGACGACAGCCCGGGAAAGACACGGCAACTGGACGACTGCCCAGGAGAGACAGCGGCAACTGGACGACTGCCCAGGAGAGACAGCGGCAACTGGACGACTGCCCAGGAGAGACAGCGGCAACTGGACGACTGCCCAGGAGAGACAGCGGCAACTGGACGACTGCCCAGGAGAGACAGCGGCAACTGGACGACTGCCCAGGAGAGACAGCGGCAACTGGACGACTGCCCAGGAAAGACACGGCAACTGGACGACTGCCCAGGAGAGACAGCGGCAACTGGACGACTGCCCAGGAGAGACAGCGGCAACTGGACGACTGCCCAGGAAAGACAGCGGCAACTGGACGACTGCCCAGGAGAGACAGCGGCAACTGGACGACTGCCCAGGAAAGACAGCGGCAACTGGACGACTGCCCAGGAAAGACACGGCAACTGGACGACTGCCCAGGAGAGACAGCGGCAACTGGACGACTGCCCAGGAAAGACAGCGGCAACTGGACGACTGCCCAGGAAAGACAGCGGCAACTGGATGACTGCCCAGGAGAGACACGGCAACTGGACGACTGCCCAGGAAAGACAGCGGCAACTGGACGACTGCCCAGGAGAGACACGGCAACTGGACGACTGCCCAGGAGAGACAGCGGCAACTGGACGACAGCCCGGGAAAGACACGGCAACTGGACGACTGCCCAGGAGAGACACGGCAACTGGACGACTGCCCAGGAGAGACAGCGGCAACTGGACGACTGCCCAGGAGAGACAGCGGCAACTGGACGACTGCCCAGGAAAGACACGGCAACTGGACGACTGCCCAGGAAAGACACGGCAACTGGACGACTGCCCAGGAGAGACAGCGGCAACTGGACGACTGCCCAGGAGAGACAGCGGCAACTGGACGACTGCCCAGGAGAGACAGCGGCAACTGGACGACTGCCCAGGAGAGACAGCGGCAACTGGACGACTGCCCAGGAAAGACAGCGGCAACTGGACGACTGCCCAGGAAAGACACGGCAACTGGACGACTGCCCAGGAAGACAGCGGCAACTGGACGACTGCCCAGGAAAGACAGCGGCAACTGGACGACTGCCCAGGAAAGACAGCGGCAACTGGACGACTGCCCAGGAAAGACAGCGGCAACTGGACGACTGCCCAGGAGAGACACGGCAACTGGACGACTGCCCAGGAGAGACAGCGGCAACTGGACGACTGCCCAGGAGAGACAGCGGCAACTGGACGACTGCCCAGGAAAGACACGGCAACTGGACGACTGCCCAGGAAAGACAGCGGCAACTGGACGACTGCCCAGGAAAGACACGGCAACTGGACGACTGCCCAGGAGAGACACGGCAACTGGACGACTGCCCAGGAGAGACACGGCAACTGGACGACTGCCCAGGAGAGACAGCGGCAACTGGACGACTGCCCAGGAGAGACAGCGGCAACTGGACGACTGCCCAGGAAAGACAGCGGCAACTGGACGACTGCCCAGGAAAGACACGGCAACTGGACGACTGCCCAGGAGAGACACGGCAACTGGACGACTGCCCAGGAGAGACAGCGGCAACTGGACGACTGCCCAGGAGAGACAGCGGCAACTGGACGACTGCCCAGGAGAGACAGCGGCAACTGGACGACTGCCAGGAAAGACACGGCAACTGGACGACTGCCCAGGAAAGACACGGCAACTGGACGACTGCCCAGGAGAGACAACAGCAATGGCACAACAGCCCAGGAGAGACAACAGCAGTGGCATGACAGCCCGGGAGAGACAATCGCAATGGTACGACAGCCTGGGAGAGACAACGGCAACGGTACCTCAGCCCAGGAGAGACAACGGCAACGGCACGACAGCCCAGGAGAGACAACGGCAACGGTACCTCAGCCCAGGAGAGACGACGGCAACGGCACGATAGCCTGGGAGAGACAACGGCAACCGGACGACAGCGTGGGAGAGGCAACGGCAACCAGACGACAGCCTGGGAGAGACAACGGCAACCAGACGACAGCCTGGGAGAGACAACGGCAACCGGACGACAGCGTGGGAGAGGCAACGGCAACCGGACGACAGCGTGGGAGAGGCAACGGCAACCGGACGACAGCGTGGGAGAGACAACGGCAACCGGACGACAGCCTGGGAGAGACAACGGCAACCGGACGACAGCGTGGGAGAGACAACGGCAACCAGACGACAGCGTGGGAGAGGCAACGGCAACCGGACGACAGCGTGGGAGAGGCAACGGCAACCGGACGACAGCGTGGGAGAGACAACGGCAACCAGACGACAGCGTGGGAGAGACAACGGCAACCGGACGACAGCGTGGGAGAGGCAACGGCAACCGGACGACAGCGTGGGAGAGGCAACAGGACGACAGCCTTGGAGAGGCAACAGGACGACAGCCCGGGAGAGGCAACAGGACGACAGCCTTGGAGAGGCAACAGGACGACAGCCGGGAGAGACAACGGGACGACAGCCCGGGAGAGACAACGGGACGACAGCCGGGAGAGACAACGGGACGACAGCCCGGGAGAGACAACAGGACGACAGCCCGGGAGAGACAACGGGACGACAGCCCGGGAGAGACAACGGACGACCAGCCCGGGAGAGAGCAACAGGACGACAGCCTGGGAGAGACAACGGGACGACAGCCGGGAGAGGACAACGAGGACGACAGCCGGGAGAGACAACGGGACGACAGCGGGAGAGACAACGGGACGACAGCCTGGGAGAGACAACGGACGACAGCTGGGAGAGACAACGGACGACAGCCGGGAGAGACAACGGACGACAGCCGGGAGAGACAACAGGACGACAGCCCGGGAGAGACAACGGGACGACAGCCTGGGAGAGACAACAGGACGACAGCCGGGAGAGACAACGGGACGACAGCCTGGGAGAGACAAGGACGACAGCCCTGGGAGAGACAACGGGACGACAGCCTGGGAGAGACAACGGGACGACAGCCCGGGAGAGACAACGGGGCGACAGCCCGGGAGAGACAACGGGACGACAGCCGGGAGAGACAACGGGACGACAGCCCGGGAGAGACAACGGGACGACAGCCCGGGAGAGACAACGCGGACGACAGCCCGGGAGAGACAACGGGACGACAGCCGGGAGAGACAACGGGACGACCAGCCCGGGAGAGACAACGGGACGACAGCCGGGAGAGACAACGGGACGACAGCCCGGGAGAGGCAACGGGACGACAGCCGGGAGAGACAACGGGACGACAGCCGGGAGAGACAACGGCAACGGACGACAGCCGGGAGAGGACAACGGGACGACAGCCCGGGAGAGACAACGGCAACTGGACGACAGCCCGGGAGAGACAACGGGACGACAGCCGGGAGAGACAACGGGACGACAGCCCGGGAGAGGCAACGGGACGACAGCCCGGGAGAGACAACGGGACGACAGCCGGGAGAGACAACGGCAACTGGACGACAGCCGGGAGAGACAACGGGACGACAGCCGGGAGAGACAACGGCACTGGACGACAGCCCGGGAGAGACAACGGGACGACAGCCGGGAGAGACAACGGGACGACAGCCGGGAGAGCACAACGGGACGACAGCCCGGGAGAGACAACGGGACGACAGCCCGGGAGAGACAACGGAGGAGACAGCCGGGAGAGACAACGGGACGACAGCCCGGGAGAGAGGCAACGGGACGACAGCCCGGGAGAGACAACGGGACGACAGCCGGGAGAGACAACGGGGACGACAGCCTGGGAGAGACAACGGGACGACAGCCCGGGAGAGACAACGGGACGACAGCCGGGAGAGACAACGGGACGACAGCCCGGGAGAGCAACGGGACGACAGCCGGGAGAGACAACGGGACGACAGCCTGGGGAGAGACAACGGGACGACAGCCGGGAGAGGACAACGGGACGACAGCCGGGAGAAGGACGACAGGTGGAGGACAACGGGACGACAGCCTGGGAGAGACAACGGACAACGGAGAGCACGGCCAGCGGGAGAGACAACGGGACGACAGCTGGGAGAGACAACGGGACGACAGCCGGGGAGCAACGGGACGACAGCCGGGAGACACAGACACACGGGAGAGACAACGGGACGACAGCCTGGGAGAGACAACGGACGACGACAGCCCGGGAGAGACAAACGGGACGACAGCCTGGGAGAGACAACGGGCGAACTGGAAGACAACGGCACGGGAGAGACAACGGGACGACAGCCTGGGAGAGACAACGGGACGACAGTGGGAGACAGAGACACGGGACGGACAAGACGCAGCCGGGAGAGACAACGGACGACAGCCGGGAGAGACAACGGGACGACAGCCGGGAGAGAGACAACGGGCAAAGGACGCGCTGGGAGAGACAACGGGGACGACAGCGGGAGAGACAACGGGACGACAGCGTGGGAGAGACAACGGGACGACAGCGGGAGAGACAACGGGACGACAGCGTGGGAGAGACAACGGGACGACAGCGGGGAGAGCAACGGGACGACAGCCGGGAGAGACAACGGGACGACAGCTGGGAGAGACGAGAACGGAGAGACAGAACAGCTGGGAGAGACAACGGGACGACAGCGGGAGAGAGGACAACGGACGACAGTCGGGAGAGACAACGGGACGACAGCCCGGGAGAGACACGGGACGACAGCTGGGAGAGACAACGGGACGACAGCCGGGAGAGACAACGGGACGACAGCTGGGAGAGACAACGGGACGACAGCGTGGGAGAGACAACGGGACGACAGCCGGGAGAGACAACGGGACGACAGCTGGGAGAGACAACGGGACGACAGCTGGGAGAGACAACGGGACGACAGCGTGGGAGAGACAACGGGACGACAGCGTGGGAGAGACAACGGGACGACAGCGTGGGAGAGACAGCGGGACGACAGCCCGGGAGAAACAACGGCAACGAGACGATAGCCCGGGAGAGACAACGGGACGACAGCCCGGGAGAGACAGCGGGACGACAGCCCGGGAGAAACAACGGCAACGAGACGACAGCCCGGGAGAGGCAACGGCAACGGGAGAGACTCAAAGGAGACGACGAAACGCTAGCCTGTAGTGTCGTACGTGTTTAATACGTATCTATGGATACAGGAAGTTACGCAGCAATTTGTTTAGGAAGTTGCGTTGTAGATAACCATTGTTGAAAAGCAGATGCTGAGTAAAGGCTCGTCTACTCTGCTACGATTTCTTGTTTTACCCAGGTGAGACAACGGGACGCCAGCCTAGGGGAGACGACGGGACGCCAACCCAGGTGAGACAACGGGACGCCAGCCTAGGGGAGACGACGGGACGCCAACCCAGGTGAGACAACGGGACGCCAGCCTAGGGGAGACGACGGGACGCCAACCCAGGTAAGACAACGGGATGCCGCGCAGACCTGTCTACCCTACGTTTTTTTTTAAGCATATTTTACGAAATTTGACAGGAAAATACGATAATACGTCGACAATGAGAGTGAAGAGCTAGATGTTGAAAAGATGGTTGCCAAAACAAAGAGCAAAGTGTCCTGAATGCATAGCACGCAAACTTGAAAGTGCTTAGACCCAAGCTCAAAAAAGGTCCAACTTAGGTATGGTGCACTTTGTGCGAAACGAGTTTTAGGCATGGAGGGCGCAACGACTGCACAAAGCATGTTTTGTAAAAATGGCATAAAAAATATCAGAAGTGATGAACACCTTCAATTGTACAAGTATTGAAAAAGGCCGAGGCGAAGTCTAGTGGGGGACCTGGAGCAGCAGGTGACAAATGCCGAGATGTTGATCATGATGTGTAGCAGCAGATGACAATGCCGAGATGATGATCATGATGTGTAGGCTGGTGGCTGACGCGAATCTGTCCCTGTCAACGACCAGTCGTCTTGTTCCCAATTCAAGGAGATGTATCCTGACATTAGTGACAGCAAAAGTGCTCAAGGTGTGTCTGTCACTTTAACTTCTACTGTTAATTCGTTCCATTCACCCCGCCCACACCCCCACACCCCAAAAATAGCCGGGGGTGGGGGGGGGGGGGGATGGAGTGGCAGTACAAAAAGAAGAAAACGTGATAGCTGGTGTGAGTGTTTGAGTGCCAGTACAGCGTAGTGGGTTGGCTGCAAGAACTGCGCGATATAAAAAGACCATATTAAAGTTCAAGGTAAAAAAAATACTCTTTTTTGTCATAAAATACTCAAAATTTACTCCATTGAATACTAATGGTTCAATTTTGTGGTAGACAGGTCTGCAATACCGGTCTCAACGTGTTCAAAGAAAAATATCACTCATTCTTATTAACTGACTTAGAAAACAAAATTCCATGAGTCGCTTTTGTCATCCCATCTTGCTCTCCTCCTTTTTTTCCCGCCTCTCACCCTTCCCTCCTCCTCCATCCTCCTCTCCTGCTCCCATTTTTCTTCTCCCTTTTTTTTTCCACTTACCCCTTTTAGCCCCTCTCGTTTCTCTGTCTGCGTTGCACGTGCGCGCGCGCGCGCGCACACACACACACACACACACACACACACGCACACATTCTCTCTCCTTAATTCCCTTCCCCTTTTCTGTCTTTCCTGCTGATACCATCCTCTTTTCATCCACCTGTTGTCTTCTCTGTCTGTGGGCATCGGTCAATTGTGTCCTTCCATAATGTGCTGGAATGTCGCTTCACGTTTTGTTTTTTTTTTCTTGATGACATGATGTTGTTTTGATGGGGTGTGGGTGGTGGGTGGTGATGTGTATGGCATTGCTGTTGCTGCTGGGATGGGCATTTCTGCTGTTCTCGGCTCTTTCTTCTTCATTGCATGATTTGATTTTTGGTACGAGCCTTCTTTCGTTGTACTTTGTTTGTGATGTGACAGTCTTGAGTCTCTCTCTCTCTCTCTCTCTCTCTCTCTCTCTCTCTCTCTCTCTCTCTCTCTCTCTCATACCTACACACACGCACACAATCTCTCTCTCATACCTACACACACAATCTCTCTCTCTCTCTCTCTCTCTCTCTCTCTCTCTCTCTCTCTCTCTCACGCACGCGCACACACACACACACACACACACACACACACACACACACACACACACACACACACACACAGACTCATGTGTGCGTCGGATAATGGCGATTGATCTCGGAGAATCATGACGTCGTCTGATAGTAGCGAGAAAGCTGGGGAGTCAGGACGTCTGATAGTAACAAGAAACCCCAGAGAGTCATGACGTCTGATAGTAACAAGAAACCCCAGAGAGTCATGACGTCTGATAGTAACAAGAAACCCCAGAGATTCATGACGTCTGATAGTAACAAGAAACCCCAGAGAGTCATAACGTCTGATAGTAAAAAGAAACCCCAAAGAAACATGACGTCTGATAGTAACAAGAAACCCCAAAGAATCATGACGTCTGATAGTAACAAGAAACCCCGGAGAGTCATGACGTCTGATAGTAACAAGAAACCCCAGAGAATCATGACGTCGGACAGAAGTAAGAAACCCCAGAGATTCGTGACGTCTGATAGAAACAAGAAACCCAGAGAACCATGACGAGAATCATGTCGTCTGATAGTCGTAACAAACCCCAGAGAATCATGACGTCTGATAGTAATTTAAAAAAACCCTCAGAGAATCATGACGTCTGATAGTAGCAAGAAACCCCAGAGAATCGTGACGTCTGATAGTAGCAGGAAACCCCAGAGAATCGTGACTTCTGATAATAGCAAAGAAACCCCAGAGAATCATGACGTCTGATAGTAATAAGAAACCCCAGAGAATCGTGACGTCTGATAGTAACAAGAAACCTCAGAGAATCATGACGTCTGATAGTAACAAGAAACCCCGGAGAATCATGACGTCTGATAGTAACAAGAAACCCCAGAGAATCATGACGTCTGATAGTAGCAAGAAACCCCAGAGAGTAGCAAGAAACCCCAGAGAATCATGACGTCTGATAGTAGCAAGAAACCCCAGAGAATCATGACGTTAGATAGTAACAAGAAGCCCCAGAGAATTATGACGTCTGATGGTGGAAGAACACCTGCAGTTATTTATAGGACTGACAAAGTCAGTTATTCCACTTGAGTTTCATTATCAAAAAGAAAAAGAGAAAGCCTGACCAGCCGCCGTGGCGAAGTGGTTAGCGTCGCGGACTCCCGGCTGGGAGGTCGTGGGTTCGAATCCCATCAGAGTCATGTGGGTTTTTCTGCCCCGACCGGCTCCTACCCAGAGTTGAGTTTGCTGCGGACTCAGTTGGGAAGACTGGGACCACACAGTCGAGTTTCATCCACTTAATGGATGCGTTTCTGAGAGTGTTGCTCAAATTTCCTGACCAACACTGCAGGTGCCTGTATCTCTCGGGCCTGGTTGACGCCAGGATATATTATGAAAGGAAGCGTAGAGTACAGCCCTGTCATGTAGTCTCAGACCGAAATGGAAATCCGTAGCATCATCTAAATCATCCTCATTCTCATCGGTCA
>JAMYXO010001203.1:12500-32364 GCA_033310375.1 Conus canariensis
ACTACACACACACACACACGCAGTCGATGCTCTCAACACTTGATGGGTTTACCTTCCTGATTAAAACCTTCCGCTTTCAGACACTCTCGCCATTCTCGTGAGAAATGTTGACTTCACCATAAACCCTTCCCGCATGCAGAGACACTGTGATTCGGTAAGTGTGGTTGGTGAATGTGGTGGCAAAAGTAGCGACAGGTGTTATTGCGGCAGTGGCAGTAGATTCGTGGTAGTTGTAGCGATAGAAGTAGGCCAAATGTAGTTTATTTATGATAGTCATGGCTGTCTGTGGATTTATCGTGTGAAAGCCAACTGAAGCAGAAGTGACGATTTCATGTCTGTCTGTGTCTCTCTCTCTCTCTCTCTCTCTCTCTCTCTCTCTCTCTCTCTCTCTCTCTCTCCCCATAGATTTCCGACACTGGTAGTAGTGTTGTCGATTATTTCATATTTTCTAAGGAAGTTTGCTCTTTTGTATGACTTTCGTAAACTGAGTGTATTTGCACGCATACTTTCTGACCATTTACCTATATTGCTGTTGTTGTTGCTTTTCTTTTAAAAAAAAATACTGTATATGTTAGTAATAAAGTAGAAAAAAAACATTATGGAAAAAAATATTTGGAATGATGAAAATGCTAGTTTGTTTCGCGACACGTTATGTAGTGATGAAATTTGCTCAAAGATAGATGCTGCCATAAATTTATTAGATATAGATATGAATCATCAAAGATAGATGCTGCCATAAATTTATTAGATATAGATATGAATCGTGTGCTAAACATGTTTAACGACGGCATGGAAGAAAGTGCAGACTGTATGAAAAGATGTAAATGAATCAATAGTTGTAAAGCACCCTGTGACTGGTATGAGAAAGGGTGTGATGCTTGGAAAAGAAAACCCAGGAAGTTATTTCGAATCAGTCGTCACACACTGAGAACAGAAGGGCAAAAAATGCTAACTCAGTTGCGAGGCGAGAGTATAAACATGCATTTAAGAGACATGAGAAAGGCTTCAATAATTCTGTGCTTCCACGACTTGTGCCGTCTGTAAACTATCAAAAGAATTTGGATACTATTCAGATAATTTTTTTTCCCAAAGGAAACAGCCCAGAAATAGCATTACTATAGATAAGTGGTTTAAGCATTTCAAGACCCGATTAGAGACAAATGTTAGTAATGTGTGCGTGTTGACGAAACGCTTAATATGAACAATGACAGTTTATGAACCGACCATTTACACGAGAAGAAGTGTTATTAGCTTGCAGGAAACTGAAGAATCGCAAGGCAGCTGGTCCTGATGGCATTATTGTTGAATTATTCAAACATGCTCCTGATCAAGCCGTGCAGATCTGTCTGAAACTGTTTAACACATCATTTGATAATGGTACTGTCTGAAACTGTTTAACATATCATTTGATAATGGTACTGTCTGAAACTGTTTAACATATCATTTGATAATGGTACTGTCTGAAACTGTTTAACATATCATTTGATAATGGTACTGTCTGAAACTGTTTAACATATCATTTGATAATGGTACGTTTCCAGAAAACTGGACCGAATCAGTTATTTTGCCAATTTTCAAAAAGGGTGATGTTGATAATCCCAGCAATTACAGGGGGATATATATATGTTTGTGATACAAGTAGTAAACTCTTTAGGATAATGATTAATAACCGACTGCAAGGATGAGTAGAGGAAAATAGTATCACAGGTGATCACCAAGCAGGCTTTCAAAAGAGTTACTCAACTATTGACGCGTGTTTACTTTGCTTGCGCTTATACAGAAGCAGTTTTCTTACAATAGGAAGTTATATACGTAGCTTTTATAGATTTCGAAAAAGTGTTTAAATCCGTTAATAGAAATCTCCTCTGGTCTGTCTTGATGAAAACCGGAATTAAAAGTGGACTCTATAAATGTATTAGAAGTATGTATGATAGAGTAAAAACCAGACTTCGCTGTGGAGCGAAATTTACCGACTATATAATTGTTCCAGAGGAGTGAAGCAGTGAGATGCATGCAGCCCTATCTTATTTTCCTTGTTTATCAGTGAGTTAGTTCTTGATGTAACCAACAATGTTAAAAATGGTGTTTTCTTGTCGCTTGACACTTTCGAATTGTTTATCTTTATGTTAGCCGAGGAGGTATTTTGATGTCTGAAATGGCTGTAGGGTTACAATCACAATTGAAAAGTTTGCACGGGGCAATTGAACCACTACAGTTGAAAGTTAACATGAAGAAAAGCAGCATCATAGTATTTCTTAAAGGTGGGTATTTAAGAGTTAGAGAAAGATGGGTATACGATGGTATACCAGTCGTCAATCCTTACAAATAGTTTTGTATATTATTCTCAACACGCTTGAGTTTTGTTAGTGCCAGCAAAACCTCACGAGTAAGGCAAAAATAGTTTGTTTTGCCTTCATGAAAAAGTTATTTATTCTTAATAATCTTTCGTTAACGCTATTAACAGCCAATTAGAAATACGCGTATAAGCTTATGTCTGATTGTAACATTGATATATCAACAGTTTCTGAAGATCTCATCACGCCTAAGATTTCCCCCTTGGGAGCATTTGTGTGGAAACTTTGATTATAATTACACAAGTGTTTCTAAAACTGAAAACGTTAATCTCTTAGTTAGTGAGGTCAGAGTTCATCTTGACAATGCTTATAGCAGTCACCTGAAAATTTACACTGATGGCTCAGTCCTAGATAACATTGGTAGTGGTTCTGGTTTTGTCATTCCTAGCCTAAATGTGAAAAAGAATTAT
Organism: Conus canariensis; assembly: GCA_033310375.1. Taxonomy (NCBI): domain Eukaryota; kingdom Metazoa; phylum Mollusca; class Gastropoda; order Neogastropoda; family Conidae; genus Conus; species Conus canariensis. Next base: position 15,265 of record JAMYXO010001203.1, read on the forward strand.
CACCTTGGCAAAGGGTTTTCCATATTTACAGCAGAATTATATGCAATATTGATGGCTTTGAGCTACATTTATGATGCTCCCATGCCTTTTCATGATATTCTCATATGTGTTGATTCAAAATCTGTCTTGCAATCTCTGGAACATTGGGATGGTAAGGCTCGGAAAGATTTACTTTGTGATATTCATCACATCATACACTGTTTAAGGATTCATGGAATATGTATTGACTTTTGCTGGGTTCCCTCTCATAGTGGGTTGAAATGGAACGAAGCAGCAGATATACTTGCTGAAGCTGGTGCTAAACATTGCCTCGATTTTAATTTATTTTCTTCACTGAAAACATCTTCGTCAGAAATTTTGCTAAAATTAAAAATTGTGTTTATAACAGAAATTGTGGAGAAAATCTCAAATATGTAAATACTTGTACTCGTCACATTTCCAAGATAGTAACAAAACTCAAGTTAAATGCATGGAACACAAAATATTCTTGCCATGTTTTTTGTACTTATGGTAAGCCTATTTCAGTGCATCATCTGTTGATAGAATGTTCTGTCTTAACTCCAATTTATAAAGAAAATTCTATTGATATCATCGTCCAAGATATCAGTCAAATATTGTCCAGCCCTTCTATCATAAACATTGCTACTATTATCGCACAATCTAAAATTGCCAAGTTGCTTTGATGCGTGTTTATTTATTACCACTAATTCAGAAAGTTATTGTTATTTTTTTATCTTTGAGGTTAAGCTTTGTTAGAGATGACGTTTTAAATTATTTTTCGTCTAATATCATCAATGGTGAACAGACGTTAAATAAACCACTGAACTGAACTATTAACAAAAGTGTTTGATATTCAGGTACAGTCGATTATGCAGTAAGACCCTGAGCTATGGGTACTAGAGAAAGCGGCTGTCTGTTGTGAGTCTGTTCCTATCTTTGCTCTGAAGAGGTTTCTAGTTGTAGATAGACGGGCTCCAAATGATCGTGCAACTGGTCGATTTCCGATTTATGTTGTTTCTGCTGTCAGATGCACCTGCTACCGGCTCAAATTGATACAAATGAAAGACTTCAGAATTCCTCGTAAGGCATGCAATATGTTATATGATTTAGATATTTAAGGTAAAAGTAACTGGGTGACCAAAATACGCCTCTGTTTGTTTGAATATGGATTTGGAGAGTTTTTATGTCATTTCTGCCAACGGCTCGTTGATTGCAGATGGTAGAAATGGTCCAGTCATATTCATAACAGTGACAGGTTTGATCTTTACAGGAACTTTTGCGATGTTCATGACCTGAATTCATAAGTAGCCTTAGACATAGATAGGCACCCAAAACAACGTAACAGCAAATTCAGATCAGGAATATTTGCATTAGCCATCCATCATTTTAGATATCGAGCATGCAATGCTTATTATTTTTCACAATTTTTTTTTTTTTAAACAAAAGCAAAAACAAACAAACAAAAAACACGGACTAGTTGTCTGTAGCGCGTAAGTGCAGACAATGTTTTTACGTCTCTCCTTGTACACTAACATGCGAAGAACGATGAATGACATGCTGGTGAATGAGCATGCTTGGACAGCTTGACTTTTCTAGGGCTTTCAACACTCTGTGAATGATCTTTGTTAGTCTTTCATCAACTGTCGACCGTTACTCCCCTTCACAAACCATTCTGATACTCTACCAGGTTCCTCTTGTTCGTAGACTCATGCTTAATTAAGCCCTAAATTTGAGGAAGGTCAGTTTCTGAGTGTCCTAAATCAGTGGTGTAACTGACATGCCATGAACGTCTTTGTGCACTGCCACCGTGAAGCAGTTGTTGCCACAGTTGTTAAATGTCCAGCCATCCAACAAAATACGTTCCTTGCATAGAAGTGTGAGGAACTTTTCCAAACCTGGTACAGTTTCCATTCTCAGTCTCAGACGTGAAATCACGGAAAGGTTACGTGGTGGAAGTCAGAACAAATAAACTATTCAGCAAGCAGAACATTTAATATAGCATATATCACAAAAACCCTGGTGTCTTGTCAAAATATGTTTGTGATATTCGTGGATTTTATACTGGGTTTGATGAAAAATGAATAAATAAAAAGTTGAAGCTAAATAGTAGTCTTGTCCCAATTATGAAATCATGATTGCACAGTCGCCTACAGCCAGATTTTCCTCTCTCACCAAAACGAGCAATGTGTCACAAACATAAAAGGTGCCATACGCAGAACAGGTGCTACAAACAGTTGCCACAAACAAACAGTTACCGCAAACAAACAGCTACCACAAACAAATTCCCCCACCGGGGTCTGCCCTGGGGGACCTGGGTGGGGTGTCTTATTTTTAGTTCTCAGGGTCACCCTCTTGTGCCCCTTGAGGGTGGGACTTTGTTTTAAGTGGGCTTTCTTTTTCTCTGTTTTTTGTGTTTTTTCTGCCTACCCATGGTTCTTTCACCTGCATTTCTCTTTCAGCATTCTCCTTATTAATCTGCAGTTTTCTGTTTTGTCTATCTTCTGCCTTTACGGATCTTTACCCTATTCTTTTCCTTTTTTCACAAGTCTTCTGTAGCACTTTCTATTTTCTCTGTGGCCTCTTGGTCCACCGTGTTGACCGTGCGGTGCGGCCCGTGTCGGGGGAGAATGGTGTCCTGGTGGTTGAGAGGGACTCGGAGTAGGATCCGTGCCCCTCAACACGCCACTTTGGCCCGGACTTCCCCTAGACGGGGGGCAGCATGGGGCCCAATGCTGTCAACCGGTCGCCTTCACAGTGTGGGCATGGCATGGGTCAAACCGTGTGCCACGTTGCTTGTCCTGGAAGCCAGGTGAGTGGCCTCCTGTCCGTTCCCGGCAGTTGGTCATGAGCCTGGTGGATGGGGTGGAGCGCATGCCACGCGGTGTATACCTGCACTATAACCCTGGTGTTTCCCTTTGCTGGAGGACCGCTTAGGGGCATCGCCCTTGTGGGCACTCGATGGCGGGTGGGGAGTAGGGGAGGTGAAGTTTTTTTCCTTTCATTATGACATCTAAACAATTACCCCCTAACAAAAAGAGAAGAAATGATGATGGACATGGCACGCTTATGGACGAGACTATGAATAGAGATTCAGATTCAGATAATGAGATAAGAGAAGTGGCAAAGAGAAAGGGTATCCAAAACACATGGCCAAGCTTCCTTTTAGTGGAAGCAAAAGATCCGAAAGAATCCATTGCTCGGATTTCTCCGTTCGCTGTTTGCAAGTGGTTCGAGGGAGTTTCGTCCACAGGATTTAAAATGATCAAAAGACTCCGATCTGGTAGTTACCTTGTTAACTGTGCTACGGAAGCGGCGTCTCGGTTGCTGCTGAAAAGGGATGGTTCTCAACTCATGCAGATCACAGTTAAGGTTTCCATTCACCCCTTTCTCAACTACTCGAAAGGGGTAATCAGATGTGTTGACTTGGCTGGAGTTGCTGAATCAGAAATTCGGACTGAGATGGAAAGTCAGGGTGTTCTGCAGGTCCATAGAGTTAAAATCTCTAAAGGAAGTGACTTAATCGAAACCAACACACTATTCTTGACTTTTGCTATGCCATCTCCCCCAGAGTTTGTCAAAGTGGGTTATGTCCGAGTGAAAGTTACGCCTTTTGTACCATCTCCTTTGCGGTGTTTCAAGTGCCAACGCTTTGGGCATTCCAGCCGAGCTTGTCGGGGTCAGGAGATCTGTCGTGACTGTGGACAGAAGAAGCATGATGAATCTTGTATAAATGCTGTATACTGTGTCAATTGTAAGGGTGATCATCCAGCAAATTCAAAAAGTTGTCCAGTGTGGAAAAAGGAATGCGAGATTCAGAAAGTAAAGATTGAGAGGAAATGTTCCTTTCTTGAGGCTAGAAGGTTAGTGGAGGCCAGGACTCCTTCGGCTGCGACTTATGCACAGAAGGTGGTTAACGATTCTGCGAACCGGTCATCGGGTGATGATCTGGGAGCAGCTCCATTCACTGCTCTGGAGAAGAAATTGACAGAATTGTTGTCATCGGTTTTGGATCGGCTTACTATACTTGAACAATCAGTTGAGGTTTTGTCTCAGAAATGCAATAGTGTTCCGTCCAGCAGTGTACAACAGGCTTCAGTCCCTGCTGGTGAGGGAAGAAGTGTTTCAGTTGCACAAAGTGCTGTGGATCAGAGGTCAGGGGTGAAGGATCGGAGGAAAGAGATGTCCCCTCGCTCACAGGCCAATAACAGCAGTACGAGACAGGCACGCAGTGAGGAGCGTCCTTTTCGGACTCCAGACCCTCCTAGGGGAAAATCTCGAAGTCAGGTATTTGGTGCAGCAGGTTTCAGTCCAGTAAGAGCAAATTCCAAGCATGGCAACAAACAACTTAGAAATTTATCAGGAGCATCGGCTTCTGACCTTGTCTTGAAGAACCGTTTTAGTTCTTTGGTGGACAGTGAAGTTTCTGGAGAAGAGGGCTGATAGATATTCTTTTAACAACCTAACATGGACATACTCCAGTGGAACATAAGGGAGTTAAAGCAAATTGTCGGGACCTTGAGCTATTATTGACAGAGTATAGATCTTCGGTAATTGCTCTTCAGGAAACCCTTTTAACTGCAAGTAAGAAGCATGAGATTCCTGGTTTCTCCTGCTTACTCAAGCCAGCTTCTGCAGACTTTTCAAGGAGAGGCGTTTCTCTTTATATTCATAATTCGGTACTACATACAGAAATTCCACTTCAGACGGATCTGGAGGCAGTGGCAGCTCGTATCTCGTTAAACAAGGTTGTTACGATATGTTGTTTGTATCTGTCTCCATCTTCTGTGATTTCGAAGAGTCAGTTGGATGGTTTAATTTCTCAGCTCCCTCGCCCATTTCTTTTATTGGGTGACTTGAATGGCCATTCTCCACAGTGGGGAAGTAACTGCACCAATTCTCAAGGGAAAGTTCTTGAGGATTTTATATCGGATCATGATCTCTGTCTTCTGAATTCAGGCTCACCGACCTTTTGTTCTCCTTCTGGTTCTTTGACTCACTTGGATTTGTCCATTTCCGACCCTTCCTTATTTTTGGACTTAGAGTGGCAGGTTCATTCGGACCTAAGCGGGAGTGATCACTTTCCGATTTTTATTTATTTTACAAAGCAAATGCAGGAGTCCCCTCGGGAAACATGGAAGTTTCGCTCTGCAGATTGGAGTCTTTATCAGCAACAGATTTTAAGTAGACTGCCTATGAATCTGTTGCGGAGTTATGATGATCCTGTTTTGCAGTTCACTAAAGTGATTGTAGAGAGTGCTAAGGAAGCTATTCCCAAGTCCCGTGATAAACCAAATGATGTTAAGACCCCTTGGTATGATAAAGAGTGCAAAACTTTGAAGGGTAAGAGAAAAGGTGCTCAAAGACTTTTTGCTAGGTTTCCTATGGTGGGGAACAAAGTTAAACATCAGGCGTGTAGGGCTAAGTGTCGGTATACTTTTAAAACTAAGAAGAAAGAATCTTGGAAAAATTTTTGTTCAAATCTGTCCTTTAAGGTCAATTCAAGGAAAGTCTGGAAACTAATCCGTAAGATTAAGGGAAAGTCGGTTACATCAGTTATAAAATGTTTGCAAGTAAATGGATCGATTATTACTAATAAAAAGGAGGTTGCTAACTTGTTAGCTGTTACTATCCATCAAAATTCGTCAGCTGATCATTATTGCAAGGAATTCCAGCGTATCAAAAGATCAGCAGAGTCAAAATCTTGTTCCTTCGTGCCAGATAGTTCTGAGGATTACAACTGCGTTTTCAGCATGGATGAGTTAAAGGACGCCATTTTGAAAGCCAACAACTCAGCTCCTGGACCAGATGACATTCATTATCAATTTATTCAACATTTGCCAGCTGAGGGTTTAAAGGTGTTGTTGTCTCTGTTTAATCGTGTTTGGTGTTCAGGGTATTTTCCACCTTCTTGGAGAGAGGCGGTTGTTATCCCTGTTCCTAAACCAGGGAAAGATCATTCGGACCCTAACAACTATCGTCCTATAGCTCTCACTAGTTGCTTATGTAAAACTATGGAGAGAATGGTATATTCTCGATTGTTATGGCAGTTAGAATGTCTGGGGGCCTTAGATGTTTCCCAGTGTGGATTTCGGAACAACCGCAGTACTACTGATCACCTGGTTCGATATGAGTCTTTTATCAGGAATGCTTTGATTAATGGAGAACATGTAGTTTCTATTCTTTTTGATTTAGAAAAAGCTTATGACACAACATGGAGGCATGGAATTCTCCAGGATTTGAAGGCACTTGATTTCAAAGGTAATTTACCAATGTTTATTGCTAATTTTTTGTCTAACAGGCATTTCAGTGTTAGGCTTCATTCGACCTTTTCGGATCCTTTTGAGCAGGAGATGGGTGTCCCTCAGGGTAGCATCCTTTCTCCACTTCTGTTCAATCTCAAGATTAATAACATTGTCCAGTCAGTAAATTCTGGAATTGATAAGTCATTATTTGTTGATGACTTCTCCATCTCTGCCAAGGGGAAAACTTTGGCTGCAGCTGAGCGTCAACTTCAGTTGTGTGTTAATCGTGTTCAGCAGTGGGTTACTGAAAATGGATTTAAGTTTTCAGCTACTAAGACAGAGTGTGTTCATTTCCATAGGAAAAGATCTCGGGTCTTAGAACCAGCTATCAGTCTCAATGGTCAAGTAATTAAAGTTTCCAAACAAGTGAAATTTTTGGGGGTTATTTTTGATAATAAGCTTTCTTTTTTGCCTCACATTAAGTACATTAAACAATCTTGCCAGTCAGGTTTGAATGTTTTGAAGGTTATTAGTCACACTGATTGGGGTGCAGACAAGCGAACTTTGTTGCGATTGTATCGGGCTTTGGTGAGACCAAAGCTAGATTATGGGTGTGTGGTATATGGTTCTGCAAGAAAATCTTACCTCAAAGCTCTTGATCCAATTCATCATCAAGGACTGCGGATTGCTCTGGGAGCATTTCGCACATCTCCAAAAGAGAGTTTGTATGCTGAATCTGGTGAACCCCCTCTGGAGCTAAGGAGGTTGTGTCTTTCCATGAATTACTATCTGAAACTGAGGGCTAATCCAGAAAACCCTGCCTATGATATTGTCATGAACCCGCCTTTTAGAGCCAAATATGATCTAAAGCCAAATGAGATTCCTCCACTGGGTATTCGTATTTTGCCCCACTTCGGGGCAGCTGGCATTGACCTTGATGCTGTTGATGACGGTCCATTACAGACTGATGTACCTCCCTGGAAAGTCGCCAATCCAGAGATTAATTTATATTTAACTCAATTTCGAAAGGAGGTCACCTCGAGTGCTGCATATAAACAACTTTATCTTGGGCAATGTGAACTTTATCAAGATTTTATCAAGATTTTTACAGATGGTTCTAAAAAAGGTGAGAGGGCTGCAGCTGCCATTGTGTGTGATAACAATTTTCAGGAGCCTACTTTGTTAAGATTGCGGGATTGGTCGTCTGTTTATACTGCTGAACTAAAGGCTTTAAATCTGGCCCTCAGTGCGGTGTCCAGGTCAGATCAGAATGATTTCCTTATTTTATCGGATTCATTGTCGGCATTGTCGGCTCTATCGACAAGAGAAGTTTCACATCCAGTTTTGGCTGATATTCATGATCTTCATACTCGGCTTGTCTCTTCGGGAAAGCATATAGTTTTCTTGTGGGTCCCCAGCCACATGGGAATCTATGGTAACTCAGTGGTGGACAAAGCAGCCAAACAAGCTCTCGGTGCAAGTCTTTCCAGGAGGCCTATGCAGTTTGTTCCTCACTCTGATCTACGTCATAAATCTAGTTTGTATTGTCGTGAACTGTGGCAGAGTGAATGGTGTAATCAAATTCATAATAAATTGTTTAAAATTTGCCCAGATTTAACTATTCCTTTCCCATCGGTGGTATGTAACCGTAAAGAGGAATCGGTTTTGTCACGGTTACATATTGGGCACAGCTATATAACGCACAGTTGGATACTCAGAGGGAAGACCCCCCATTGTGTGTTGCGTGTGACAGCTTGTTCAGTGTTAATCATTTTTTGACAGAATGTGCTGATTTGATGTGTATCAGAGAGAAGTTCTTTTCCACCAGTGATTTATCAGTTCTTTTTCGTGAGATTTCAGTAGATCTTATTTTTTCTTTTTTGAAAGAGGTAAACTTATTTTATAAAATATAGTGTTTTAATTATGTATACAGGTGTCGTCGGAGTTGAACAGATAATTGTGCTTTTGTCCTCATAAATTTTAAGCTATGTGTTAATACTAGTGTGGGTATTTGTATTTAGAGACTTAGATATGATAGCTGAGGTCCTGATTTGGCTCCTAGTAGTCCGCTGGACCCTATAAACACCAACTAACTAACTAACTTCATCAAGTTGTCAGCACTGAGCATGTTGAGACACCAGTTGTCTTCATCAAGTTGTCAGCACTGAGCATGTTGAGACACCAGTTGTCTTCATCAAGTTGTCAGCACTGTGCATGTTGAGACACCAGTTGTCTTCATCAAGTTGTCAGCACTGAGCATGTTGAGACACCAGTTGTCTTCATCAAGTTGTCAGCACTGAGCATGTTGAGACACCAGTTGTCTTCATCAAGTTGTCAGCACTGTGCATGTTGAGACACCAGTTGTCTTCATCAAGTTGTCAGCACTGTGCATGTTGAGACACCAGTTGTCTTCATCAAGTTGTCAGCACTGTGCATGTTGAGACACCAGTTGTCTTCATCAAGTTGTCAGCACTGTGCATGTTGCGACACCAGTTGTCTTCATCAAGTTGTCAGCACTGAGCATGTTGAGACACCAGTTGTCTTCCTCAAGTTGTCAGCACTGAGCATGTTGAGACACCAGTTGTCTTCATCAAGTTGTCAGCACTGAGCATGTTGAGACACCAGTTGTCTTCATCAAGTTGTCAGCACTGAGCATGTTGAGACACCAGTTGTCTTCATCAAGTTGTCAGCACTGTGCATGTTGAGACACCAGTTGTCTTCATCAAGTTGTCAGCACTGAGCATGTTGAGACACCAGTTGTCTTCATCAAGTTGTCAGCACTGAGCATGTTGAGACACCAGTTGTCTTCATCAAGTTGTCAGCACTGAGCATGTTGAAACACCAGTTGTCTTCATCAAGTTGTCAGCACTGTGCATGTTGCGACACCAGTTGTCTTCATCAAGTTGTCAGCACTGTGCATGTTGCGACACCAGTTGTCTTCATCAAGTTGTCAGCACTGTGCATGTTGCGACACCAGTTGTCTTCATCAAGTTGTCAGCACTGAGCATGTTGCGACACCAGTTGTCTTCATCAAGTTGTCAGCACTGAGCATGTTGAGACACCAGTTGTCTTCATCAAGTTGTCAGCACTGAGCATGTTGAGACACCAGTTGTCTTCATCAAGTTGTCAGCACTGAGCATGTTGAGACACCAGTTGTCTTCATCAAGTTGTCAGCACTGAGCATGTTGAGACACCAGTTGTCTTCATCAAGTTGTCAGCACTGAGCATGTTGAGACACCAGTTGTCTTCATCAAGTTGTCAGCACTGAGCATGTTGAGACACCAGTTGTCTTCATCAAGTTGTCAGCACTGAGCATGTTGAGACACCAGTTGTCTTCATCAAGTTGTCAGCACTGAGCATGTTGAGACACCAGTTGTCTTCATCAAGTTGTCAGCACTGTGCATGTTGAGACACCAGTTGTCTTCATCAAGTTGTCAGCACTGAGCATGTTGAGACACCAGTTCACCACGACCATGGCTCTGGAAGGAGAGTCAAAGCCCAGCACCGTGATGGGTGGGGTGAGAGTGGAGGGTGCAGGGGCGGGGTGGGAAGGGGGGGGGGCTGGGGGAAGGAACAACTGGTTCTGTTGTAGCTCCAGTAAATCCAGGACAACCGTGGGTTGGCGTGCACAGGGACCTCTCCCACTTCACTGGGCATGCATTAGGGAAATCTACTTCCGGTTCTCAGAACATCGACTGTGCTTCTGCTCAATTAATTTCAACATGCAGAGAGGTCTTGCTGTTAATTGCATAGCTCGGAAAGCCCTAAACAACGAGTTTTCCTTTCCTTCCACAAAATAACAAAGAAGGGAAGGAATGATGAATGGACAGATGCATTTGCACGGAAAATCTATAATGTGCCGTGTGCTAAAGAATGGTCATTCTACAGTTGATTTCATAAACCAGACGGAACAGACTCTTTACATCGACAGGTCGGAGTCCAGCTTTGTACAGATGTGCGATGACTATTTAACGTCTGCCACTGTAACTGTACTAGGTTCAATGGAAATTTAATGAAACCATCAGCTGGTGTGGCGCAGAAATTAACATCGCGGTTTTCTGGCTGGGGGGGTCGCAGGTTCGGTTCCCATCAGAGCCATCTGTTTATGCGATTTTTCTGCCCATGTCAGCTCTTAACCTGAGCTGTGTGTGCCGTGTGCTCAGTGGCCAAGACGAGAGTCACACAGTCGAGTTTCATCCTCCAAACGGATGCATGTATGAGAAGGTTGCTCGAATTTCCTGTCCAACCCTGCAGGTATTTCTTGGGTTTGGTTGACGCCGGGGCATGTTATGAAAGACAGCGCAGCGTACAGCCCTGCCATGCGGTCTCGGACCTCAGCGTCATCTTCATCAGCATCTCCAGCCGTCAGCATAAAAGAAAAATCCTCCCATTCTGTGGCCTTTCCTGCCTTGCTGTCATACTGACCTCGGTGTTGATTCTCTGTCCATATCTCCTCCCTTGGTGAGTTCGTGTCCAGATCGCCGGTATCGGCAAGTCCATCGGGACTGTCGTTGGGTGGACGGGGCGAACACCCCCCCCCCCCCCCCCCCCGGTGGGAAACTCTCACTCATGCTGGCTCCGTGATAAAGCGGTTATAGTTGTGTGGGAGTGGGGGTGGACGTCTTAGCAAAATGGTGTCTTATGTATGCTGGATCAAAACGGGCAACACTGAACAACCACCCGAAGTGACTCGGCAGCAGTGCAGTGTCCCCTGAACAACCACCCGAAGTGACTCGGCATCAGTGCAGTGTCCCCTGAACAGCCACCCGATGTGACCCGGGCATCGGTGCAGTGTCCCCTGAACAGCCACCCGAAGTGACTCGGCCGCAGTGCAGTGTCCCCTGAACAACCACCCGAAGTGACTTGGCATCAGTGCAGTGCCCCCTGAACAACCACCCGAAGTGACTCGGCCGCAGTGCAGTGTCCCTTTAACAACCACCCGAAGTGACTTGGCATCAGTGCAGTGCCCCCTGAACAACCACCCGAAGTGACTCGGCAGCAGTGCAGTGTCCCCTGAACAAGAACCCGAAGTGACCCGACAGCAGTGCAGTGTCCCCTGAACAACCACCCGAAGTGACTCGGCAGCAGTGCAGTGCCCCCTGAACAACCACCCGATGTGACCCGGGCAGCAGTGCAGTGTCCCCTGAACAACCACCCGAAGTGACTCGGCAGCAGTGCAGTGCCCCCTGAACAACCACCTGAAGTGACTCGGCAGCAGTGCAGTGTCCCCTGAACAACCACCCGAAGTGACTCGGCCGCAGTGCAGTGCCCCCTGAACAACCAACCGATGTGACCCGGGCATCAGTGCAGTGTCCCCTGAACAACCACCTGAAGTGACTCGGCAGCAGGGCAGTGTCCCCTGAACAACCACCCGATGTGACCAGGGCATCAATGCAGTGTCCCCTGAACAACCACCTGAAGTGACTCGGCAGCCGTGCAGAGTCCCCTGAACAACCACCCGAAGTGACAATGCAGCAGTGCAGTGTCCCCTGAACAACCACCCGAAGTGACTCGACAGCAGTGCAGTGTCCCCTGAACAACCACCCGAAGTGACCCGGCAGCAGTGCAGTGTCCCCAGAACAACCACCCGAAGTGACTCGACAGCAGTGCAGTGTCCCCTGAACAAGCACCCGAAGTGACCCGACAGCAGTGCAGTGTCCCCTGAACAACCACCCGAAGTGACTCGGCAGCAGTGCAGTGTCCCCTGAACAACCACCCGATGTGACCCGGGCAGCAATGCAGTGTCCCCTGAACAACCACCCGAAGTGACTCGGCCGCAGTGCAGTGCCCCATGAACAACCACCTGAAGTGACTCGGCAGCAGTGCAGTGTCCCCTGAACAACCATCTGAAGTGACTCGACCGCAGTGCAGTGCCCCCTGAACAACCACCCGATGTGACCCGGGCAGCAGTGCAGTGTCCCCTGAACAACCACCCAAAGTGACTCGGCATCAGTGCAGTGTCCCCTGAACAACCACCCGATGTGACCCGGGCATCAGTGCAGTGTCCCCTGAACAACCACCTGAAGTGACTCGGCAGCAATGCAGTGCCCCCTGAACAACCACCTGAAGTGACTCGGCAGCAGTGCAGTGTCCCCTGAACAACCACCCGAAGTGACTCGGCATCAGTGCAGTGTCCCCTGAACAACCACCCGAAGTGACTCGGCCGCAGTCCAGTGCCCCCTGAACAACCACCTGAAGTGACTCGGCAGCAGTGCGGTGTCCCCTGAATAACCACCCGAAGTGACTCGGCCGCAGTGCAGTATCCCCTGAACAACCACCCGAAGTGACTCGGCAGCAGTGCAGTGCCCCCTGAATAACCACCCGAAGTGACTCGGCCGCAGTGCAGTGCCCCCTGAACAACCACCCGAAGTGACTCGGCAGCAATGCAGTGTCCCCTGAACAACCACCCGAAGTGACTCGGCAGCAGTGCAGTGTCCCCTGAACAACCACCCGAAGTGACTCGGCATCAGTGCAATGTCCCCTGAACAACCACCCGAAGTGACTCGGCAGCAGTGCAGTGCCTCCTGAACAACCACCCGATGTGACTCGGCAGCAGTGCAGTGTCCCCTGAACAACCACCGGATGTGACTCGGCAGCAGTGCAGTGTCCCCTGAACAACCACCCGAAGTGACTCGGCAGCAGTGCAGTGTCCCCTGAACAACCACCCGAAGTGACTCGGCAGCAGTGCAGTGTCCCCTGAACAACTACCTGAAGTGACTCGGCAGCAGTGCAGTGTCCCCTCTGCTGGGTTGCCTCATGGCGAATCAATATTGACTGATCCCTGTGGACTGCCAGTGCCGGGGCTACAGGCCAGGGTGTGGCTGTGGATAGGGAGCCGGAATGCGCGGCGTGGCATTACTGCCACAGAAATGGCACAGAGGGAATAATAAAAATAGTGAGTGCACTTTCAGCCAATCCCACAGATCAATCGCATTGATGACATGTTCAATCCGGCTGGAACAACTTAAATGCTCGAATTATTTCCTGCACATAATCTGAAATACGTTATGAGGAAGACTAAAATGTACTATAAGAGAGATCGAGTACATGTTAGGAAGAATTCCTTTCTTCTGCATTCCACCGTTATCGCTGACGTTAGCCTGATACTGTGCGCTATGAAGGCACTCTCCACAGAGAGAGAATGGGGCTGTTCAACGTGGTGAAGAAGTCCATCAGAATCTGGTACTGTTCATGATACGTAATATTTGCTCCCAGACTTGAAAACTTTAAGCAGGTGGAATGGGAGATGAAAAACAAAAAACACTTCAACTTCTTGTGCTCTTCATGTGTTGCTCTCATGATGACATTAGCTTCAAATTCCTCTCCACAAACAACTCTGTGGTGTCAGCAAGTTCATAAAGATCGTCGCTGAATGGACATGGACATGGACTTGCACTGTGGAAGAGGACGGTACGTCCCACACAATGGTATTGCTTTCAGAAAGGCTCTAAGCAAGCGACATAGTTGGACAAGGTGCATTCGCTGGATCACAACAGGCACCAGTGAACGCCACAGGAGTGGCTCAGCACTAGTTCACTGCTTCCCTAGGTGAACCGCCTCCCCGTTGTGTCTGATATCAGCTACTCCATGCGGACTACCCAAGTGTCACAATGTGACAAACAATGCTGTGCGTGGCTGGGTGAGAGAAGGGGGTCGATATGAACATTATGGCAATAACGCTACCAAGGAGCATACAAGATGAGAAAAAAAAAAAAAAAAAAAAACAGGAAGAGAAGATAAAAAAAATATCGGTCTCTTTCTGTTCAACTGTATACATGATTATTTGCAGCTTGTAAAGCTGAAGAATCAACTCCCTGCAAGTTACAGATATTCATTAGGACACCGCGACGGTTTTAGTCAACCGGCCGGTATGCATTCTTTCATTTATTAGAATCACTGATTAGTCAACGGACTAGTATAAGTTCCTTCATCAATCAGAATCACTGACTAGCATCTTCAAGGAACAGCTATCAAGCTTGCTGTTGCCTGTTCTCCCACAATGTATTTTGTACGTTATATGATGATGTACTCAGCAAAAGTAGAATATAAAAAAGAGAGAAAAAAGACAGAAGGAAAGAAAAAAGAAAAAAAAAAAAAGAAAGGAAGAAGAAAGGAGCACCACAGACACGCTAGGCCAGTTGCAAAACAGATACATGTAAGCACACAGGATAATCGCTCTTGACGATGCCGTTCTGGAAGTACGTGAATCCTCTTGGCTGTGCCTTAAACCAGGAAACCGTGTCAAGGGTTGACAGTCAGCTGGCCGTGTGATGCGACTGGTGTGTTGTCGGGAGCTGGGAGTGTGTCTGTGTGTGCCTGGCGCCTCGCTCTCAGAGCTCATTATTGACGGGAGTGTGTCTGTGTGTGCCTGTCGCCTCGCTCTCAGAGCTCATTATTGACGGGAGTGTGTCTGTGTGTGCCTGTCGCCTCGCTCTCAGAGCTCATTATTGACGAGCGCCACTGCCGACTGCAACTGTGAAGACAGACGAATTTGTTAGTCCGCTGCTGTTAGAAACCTCCCCACAAAACATGAACAACACCCCTCTCTCTCTCTCTCTCTCTCTCTCTCTCTCTCTCTCTCTCTCTCTCTCTCTCTCTCTCTCCCTCTCTGTCTCCCCTCCCCATGATGGCAGTGAGTGGTTAACTCATTTTGACTCTGTGTCCCCATGGAGAACATAAACCGTAAACTCTTCACTGGGCTGACTCTGAATTGTCCTCTCTGCCTCTGTCCATTCAGCTTCATTCTTTCTAAACTGTCTCCTCTTCACCGGTTTTCGGGTCGACTTCTCTTACATCTCATCAGATCAGATCCTGATGGGTGGTGCTGGACTTTGGTTTCTGAAAAGCTGTGTCCCATCCAGCCCCAACTTCTTCCTCAGGATCTGTGCAGTGACTGGCTCCTGTCAAACTCTGATACCAATCCTCACTTCTCCTGACATGACAGGTGGTAACTAGATCCTGTCAAACTCTGTGACATCAATCCTCATTTCTCCAGGTGCCAATCCTCATTTCTCCTGGCATGACAGGTGGTAACTGACTCCTGTCAAACTCTGTTGCACCAGTCCTCATTTCTCTTGACATGACAGGTGCTAACTGGGTGTGGTAACTCCTCGGGCTGAACTGCAAGGGCTCCCAGGAGATCAGGTCCCTGGACATGCCTCAGGCCCACTGATGTGTGCATCACGCCCCGGGGCACTGCAACCAGTACCTCAGATACAGGTCAAACAGAACAGACCGGTGCCCACCTTAGATGGCAATCTGTCCGGAAGATGAAGAACTGTGATGGACATTCACTGAGAGCCGGGTGTGTTCGACAGTTCTGCAGTAAGGAGCCTGAGACCACAGAGACTGACGGACATCTAGCAACCGTGCCCCACTCTGGGAACATCACTGGTGGGGAGGAGGAGAGGGGAGGGGGTGATGGTGTCTGTCATGGTTGTCAGGTTGTCTGTGAGGAAGGTAGCTGGAATAAGGTCTCTGCTGCACCACAGACACCATCAGGAAAGGGAGAGAACCTGAACATAAAGGAATCTTGGCAGGGGAGGGCACTGTGTGAAGAAAGAGGACCTTCAGGGTGTATAGGAAGTCCAGGAAGCGTAAAGGCCTGAGGAATCTGAGCACTAGAAAAAGTGTTTATTACTCATGCTGTACAGCATCCCATAAGGAAAACTAAATCTGATGGCATAGAAATATTGTTCATTACGCATGTGAAATAACACCCCTTAAGGAAAAATAAATCTGATTTTAAACACAATAAATTTTACCCTGTAGAACTGAATGAAATGAAAACAGCTGGCGACATAACATGGTATACTTTGTAACTAGTTGATCAGATACAATCCAAAAGAACACCGCCATACAACTCAGATGTCACGTAATACGTTTTTCAACGTGGCTCCTGTTCGGCTTTATAAAGCTTGCCATCATTATCGGATATCCACAATACGCGGCATTTAATGCACTTTCTCTTGTGGTTTAGTGGACATTGCTGTTTATAAGATGAACATTAAATGTCATACATAGTACTTACTCTTCTTTCGTGCTGGAGCACATGCCATCAAATGATGAATGTCCGTTTTCAAAAGCTGGTTCTGTATGCAGAGTTGGTGATAAAGTTAGAGAACGTTTACTTTGTTTGCCTAGGGTATTAAAAAAAACTATGAGTTTGAACAGTCACTAATCTTGGCTACGAAATATCTGTATGAAGCGTACATGTCAGGCCTAAACAGTGTTCAGATATGTGTGTGTGTGTGTGTGTGTGTGTGTGTGTGTGTGTGTGTGTGTGTGTGTGTGTGTGTGTGAATCCAGGGTTGTCCAGCAGTCAATGCAAAGGGCCAGTCCCCACAAGCTGTCCACTGATGTTCAGCATGTTGGGTCGTCTTCCACACCAGCAGAGGTTCTGGACATGGGCGACGGCCAGAAGAGTGAGAGGGCAGACACTGTGGATCACCTGAGGACCCAAGTCGACGGGCCAAAGGAGGAACGTTTTTTGTGGAGACCCAGACGCTCAGATCGGTTTGATTTCTTGTGCGTGCACACACACACACACACACACACACACACACACACACACACACACACACACACACTCTCTCTCTCTCTCTCTCTCTCTCTCTCTCTCTCAGACACATACAGTTTTTTTTCTCTCTCTCTCTTTCTCTCTCTCTCTCAGACACATACACACAATCTCTCTCTCTCTCTCTCTCTCTCTCTCTCTAACACATACACATAATCTCTCTCTCTCTCTCAGACACATACAATCTCTCTCTCAGACACAAACACACACTCTCTCTCTCTCTCTCTCTCTCTCTCTCTCTCTCTCGCTCTCTCTCCCTCTCTCTCGCTCTCTCTCTCTCTC
>JAMYXO010001204.1:0-32361 GCA_033310375.1 Conus canariensis
CTTATCGTTTTTTATAGTGATACCAGACGTTTTTACATAGTCCATTATAGTCGATTTATAGCCAGCAAAAGTAACAAAATCAATATTTACATTATAATTTTCTTTAAAAAGTGCATGTGGCAAAAACTTTCCTTTATCATCAAAAAAGTGGGCGAGACAGTTAATATCTTTGCTACTTAGTTTTTTCGATACAATACACTTCTTTCCAATTTGAAATCGCTTATTATGGCATAATGGTTCGGCAAGAAGTTCGGTGGAGTTTTGCGGGGAACACTTGTAGTAAAAAACTTTATATGCATCAAGAACTTCAACCCAAAACTGATTATACTTGGTGAATTTGGAAACGAATTCTGGACCACATTTTTTCATAAGCGACCACATAGGGAAGTTATGCAACAGAATATTTCGCCATTTATGGGTTGACGTTTCAGCTTTACGTATCCAGGACAGCTTCAGAGATAAAACAAACGTTTTTAGGTCAGGAAGACCAATACCGCCATCTTTGATACTTTTATGGGCAGTTTTTCGGTTAATCTTATCTGGCTTCTTGTTCCAAACAAATTTGTAACAAGCCTGTTGACATGTTTGAAAAAATATGTCTGGTGGGTTTGGTAATAGTAACCAGAGGTGCGTCAACTTTGAGAGGATAAGAGATTTTAGTATTGCTACCCTACCAAGAGGTGTTAACTGTCGTTTTACCCATATTTTGAATAAGTGTTTGACATCTGCTAGTCTTTCCGAGTAATTTATATCTACATATTCTTTCAGATCGTTAGTAAACCACACTCCTAATATTCGGAATTTAGATGGATTCCATTCCATACTTAAATGTTCCATATAACGGACTTCAGAATTTTTCTCACTTTCCAGCCAAACGACATTAGATGACATTGTATTTTACTGATCTCTTCAACATGCGATGAATGATAATATTCATTCAGATATCTCTTATAATGTATTATCTTAAATTTCACTATCCTTCATCTGTCTAATTTTCAATGCTTCCGCGATGAATTTCGCAACTGATTTAATTACAAGTTCATCACCTGATGATAACACGCCAGCGACATTTTGCCTTTTCGCTATATCTAACTGGAAAAATGAACAATTTGTCCGCACTTTATTATAAGCAGTACAGTGGAACAGAAAGTGTTCTTCGTCATCAATAATATGCCTACATGCAGGACAAGGAGATTCTGTGGATGTTTCACATTCAAACCATCTTTTGTTCGCATTAAAACCTAAAGTTCTCAACCTAAATCTTGCGTAATTTATTCTGTGCCATTTATCTGTTATGACATTGAGAAACTTTTCAGAATGAAACACATTCTTAAATGAGAAAAACAATCGATCTTTTTCTTTACTTCCCATATCTAAGTGCCGATTCTGTTTAAAAGAACAAATAAACCTGTCTTTAAATGAGAGAGAGAGAGGAGAAGAAAAAATTTCTCCGGAAGCTGGGGGGGGTGGGGGGGTGGGGGGTCTGTAAATGGACTGCTAAAGTTGCAGAAGGACTTCTTTCTTCCCACACCCCTCCTTCCCCACAGGAACACTATTGCTTGGAATCTCGGGGGTGAGGGATGGGAAGAAAGTCTTTCCAAAATTACTACTAACAGAAGATTTTTGCATCAAGAAGAAACTTCTCATGCTTTAATAAACAAAGCTGGACAAAACTGCAAGAGAGAGAAGCATCCAACAACTGGAACTAAGCTCGTGACATGTCCCACCTCCCCGACATGTGAGAAAAATCGTACGTGGGATGGAAAATAAAATTTCAATACTCATCAATGTCCTGATATCACACTCACACCATATACACACGATACTCAAACCTTCCTTTGAAATTACACAATAAGTCATTGTAAAGGGAATATACACACTATGGGATCTTAAACTTTGTTGTGGTCTTCCAGTTCTGCAACTGAGCAGTTCCAACTGATCCAGAGGTCCACACACAAAGACCGGCAGTCACACCACGTGATTTGGACGACCTATTTACGGAATGAAAAGTAACCGAAAATATGAAGATAGTATGGTAATACGGCTGCATGTTTCATTTTTTTTATAGGGTATTCCATTTGGTGGCGAAATGGAAGAAGCGTTCCTGTCACACGATTTCCATCCTTACCAGCCTTCTCTAATGTCTACAGGGATGGATGAGGGAGAGTGAGAGTGCACTAGGTGTACGTACACTCGCCCCACAGCTTAAGAGAAAGGCAGAAAAACAATGGTCATTTCACTGTTTAACATGTTGATGCAAACTCACCAGACTGTTCAGATTTCTGCCATTTCTTTTTCTTTTCTTTCCTCTTCTTTTCTTTCTTTCTTTCTTCCTTCCTTTTTTTAGGGAATGTACCTTACCACCCCGCTAGGAATCTTGAGTGCTTCGTACCCTCGATGTACACTTCACTTCTGAGTGCACCCCTGTCCAAGCAAGCTGACCAGCCCCTGGTCTACACCCCAAAGCCCCAAACTCAAGGTTATATTAATGGGCTCTGATCTCTCACACAGTCAGGAAGACGTACTTGCAACTGCTCTGACAAGAGACAAGAGGTGTATCATACGTCAATAGAAAGGTCTAAAAAAAAGTGACAGTCTGGAATAAATGTCCCTCGTTTTGTAACCGTGTACACATGAACGGAAAGAAACTATCTGAATCAAGCCACGACATTTCCACAGCTCAGATTGGAGAATGTAAGACACCCAAGAAGAGGAAAACAAAGACAAACAGACAATAATTTCATATGATGGAATCCATTCTAATTAATTTTGAATAATTACTGACACAGACAGAAACAGCGGCAAATAAATTTGAGGGTGCAAAAAAATCACGAAGCTTCAAACAAAGACATGGAAAAAAATAAAGATGTATTGCTAACACTTTTATTAAAAAGAAACCTCGATCGTTTGTGGGGAAACAATGGAAATCCGAAAAGTTGAAATGTTTCTCTCCAGCACGAAAGTCAAGAATTGATAACATGGCTCAACGAATGCAACGAATGAAGAGAGAAGAGAGAGAGAGAGAGAGAGAGAGAGAGAGAGAGAAGAGAGAGAGAGAGTCGGAATGTTTTAATTGATCAGGCCATTTGCCCATACAATGGAGTGAATATTCAAAATCAATAATCAAATCAAATCACATTCATACTCTCATGTCTTAACCTTAAAGCTTTGAATATGAAGAGGGACAGCCTTTCCATAATGCGTTTGTTCGTATTCGCAAGCAACAACGAAAATTTAAACATGGAAGGCTGTCTATAAAACTTTCTAGGCAACAATTCTTGTCTAAGGTTTTCATACTGGTGGCAAACAAACAAAAAATGGAGTTCAGTTTCTGGAACATTGGGACATAATGGACAATTCACATCATTGTTCGGGTAGGGTCTAAACATCAAAAAATGACATTTCAATGGAGACATTCCAATTCTAAATCTCGAATATACATTACGCTTCTTGATGTAACTGATCTCACATAAATGTGGACTTATTGAAAAGGACTGCTTGAAAGAAGCATACACGTTATAAAATGTATGCGACTCCAAAGACGCATGCCAGTCCTGCTTAAAACAATCTATAAGCCTTTCCTTGAAGCATGCTAGGAAGATGTTAACGTTACCAACCCCTTGAGCTTCCCAAACTTCCCCAAAACCAAACTTATACAGTACATTTCTAACTTTACATGCCCATGTTTCATAATTTTGACGTTGCAAATTTAAAAGCATTTCATAGGCCTTTTTGGGATATCGATCATTGTCCATCTGTACAAGACGTAACCAAAACTTGACAAATTTGACAAACGTTAATATATAGAAAGGATACCTGCCTGTTTCTCCGTAAACAACATGCTTCGGCGATTTTATATTCACACCCAGAAATCGTTTCAGAGCAAACAACTGGATTCTTTCTATCTGTTCTTGATTTTGCGTCAAGCCCCAGATTTCAGCTCCATATGTTAAAATGGGTTGAATCTGACAATCGAAAAGTTTAAAAAAGAAGGCAGGAGAATGCTCGCCAATTGACCACATCGTTCTTATGATTGTTGTAATTCCTTTCTTGGCCCTGTCTGCGAGATCAGACATCGTATATACAAAACTTAATCTTGTTGACAAGTGAATGCCAAGGTATTTGTACATATTCACAATTTTTAACTCGTTATCATCAAAAAAAACATCTTTCCCTTAAGGCATGGTATCCCCCATTCCGAAAAATGACAATGTTCGATTTTTCCATATTTACAATGAGATCAAGACGTTTAGCTACATCAGACAAAATATTCAACTGCGTCTGAAGACCAGTAACACTATCAGATATTAGTGCAACATCATCAGCAAATAGGAGGATTAGTATTTGAATAAAATCTGGCGTCAACTGAACGCCATGGCGACCAGATTCAAGCACTTCTTTCGTCAGCTCATTTATAAAAAGCGAAAAAAGCACAGGTGAGCAAACCTCCCCCTGTTTCAAGCCTCGAGGGCACAAAAAAGCATCTGTTAATTCACCACCAACACGCGCCCTTGCTTTGACAACATTATACATCGATTTTAATGCACTGAGTATCTTGCCTTGTATGCCGTTTTTATGCAAGATAATCCACAACTTTTCTCTGCACACAGTATCAAAAGCTTTACGGAAATCTATAAATGCTACATACAATTTCCTGTGTCTCGCGAGCTGCTTTTGTACCATAGCATAGAGAGTGAATATGTGATCTGCTGTACAGTAACCCTCCCTGAATCCAGCTTGCTCTTCACCAACAATTCCCTTGTCGTCAATCCAGTTTGAAATGCGCTTATTCAATACAAACTATACACCTTACTACAAATATTGAGAAGAGAAATGCCTCTAATTCAAATCGCCCTTTTTGTGCAGAGGCTGAATAATGGACAATGACCACTCGTCAGGAAAAAGCCCATGATCAAAGAGATAGTTAAAAAATTTAACAAGGAAAGGCAATATTTGTTCAATGCTATTTTTGTAAAATTCCCCAATGAGTCCATCCGGGCCGGGTGCCTTCCGAGATTTAAGTACTTGCACAGCAGCTCGAATTTCTTCTGCTGTTATTGATTCATTGAGCATATCACATTCGATGGTACGCGTGTTATCAAGAGGAACTGGATCGTCGTCACTGTTAAGTGTGTAATATTCGCCATCATCACAAAGAACATCAATATCACCAACTGCATTTGCAACAGTGTCTGGCACAGAATTAAACACATTATCAAAATGATGAAACCATTCATTTTTTTGTTATCGTATTTTGCACACCAGTCCTAGATTTCACAGAACGAATGGTATCCCAAAATTTTCTTGCATCATTTAAATTATCCTGTATTGAGCGCACAGTCTTTTCTTTATGTAGTTTCTTTTTCGATTCTAATAACTCTTTATACTGTTTTCTTTTTTCAGAGTAAGCTAGACTTTCAGCATCAATATGGCTTTTGCCAAGTTGGCGCCGATGCCGGCGCAAGAGAGTTCTACTCTGCCTACATTCTAAGTCAAACCATATTTTCATCTTTTCACATCCAATACATTTAGTTTTCTTCATGCAATTTCCTGCATAAACAAAACACTCATTAAATTTAGCAAGCGCCAAATTTATATCATTTTCAATAAGTAACATGGCTTCATCCAAGATAGCTCTCACCTCGACACTGCACATAAGGTCATTGTAAGCAACATGCTGATCATCATCCCATGTGTATTTTGTAATTGAAAAGGTTTCACGATCAATGTTTTGTTCGGAATATAAAACATTATGGCGATTGAGAGACAATTCAATGGCAGCGTGTTTTGTTTCAACCATACGTATAACATTAAAACATTTACACATATTTACTAAGGAGTTGGAAACCAAAACATAGTCTATAACACTGCATCCATTCGTTGATACATATGTGAAATCTCCCGAGAATGTCCGGGACACAAGTCCATTTAAAATGCACAGTTCATACAGTTCACACACAGATAACAGATAGCGACCAAAAGAATTAACTACATTGTCCGTTGACAGACGCACTTTATCAGGGGGTTCTTTTAAATCATTACTGTCAATAGATTCCCGCACATCATAAAAAAATCATGTATGTCAATAGCTTTAACACTGAGTGAACGGTTCTTGAATTTAAATCTCCACAGATTATAACGGGAGCACTATCATACTCTCTAGCAAGATCAAGCAAACAGTCTTCTAGCATGGAGATACCATTATAAATATCTGTTTCTTCATAATAGATTGAATGCTCGGGAGGTATATAAGCACCAATTAATAAGCAATCAGTCATTGTTCCAATAAGCTTTTGGGAAATCTTTAACACAATAATATTGTCGAGTTCACATTCAATTCTAGTCACATATTCAGTCAAAGTTTTTCTGACTAGAAACACGACCCCGCCTGAAAGACGACTGTGAGTACTGTCTGACAGTTTGACCCCAGGAGAGACATATGCAACATGAGAAGGGGTTAAAGAATCTGGAAATGTCTGGGAAAAGGTTTCAACCAGCAACGCGAAATCATATTTCATAACAAAATAAGACAGATCAAGTTGATTTGTAACGCTCCATATACCTTCTACATTCAGCGACACAATAGAAAGAGATGCTTTGGTGTTATCAACATGGACATTCGCATGAGTATGGTTAACAAGACCAGTATCAACAATATATGTCTTCAGTTTAGCAACATTACTGACATTACTGTTTATCGCATTTAAAGCAATATTAACAGAAGCAAAACTAACATTATTTGAGTGTTCAGAAACATCGCCGGAATAAGCCAGACTTATCGAACTATCATCAGAATCAAAACAAGGGCTGTGGCCTGACCGTCATTTCTTTGGACCCCCTTTCCCTGATTTTGCTGTGCCTTTTGTTGACGGGTTCTGACACCAGTCTGTGGGCAGTTTACCTTGCGTGGAGGTGGTAACGTCAGAGCGTAATGACTGCTGCCTAGTATGTACTGGAGTGGCTGCTGACGGTTGTCTACTCACCGAACGTCTTTCACTGCCAGCATGTGACTTCCCTCGCCCCCTCCCTCCACCACCATCACGCTGTGACTTTGATGCACTGGATGGCTGCGTGGTAGGGGTGCTGACAGGAGAGCCCCGACCAAAGCCCAGCAAGGATGGCGACTGCCGCTGGCTGCTGCTTCCCTGCCCGTCACCTGACTGCTCACCCTCGCGTTCTGCACTCCAGGCATTGGCCGTGTCCGTGCTGTCCTGGCGCTGACCCTCGTCTGGACCCCGCTCCACTGCCAGGTCATCCGAGACACTGACATCATCAGCATCCTCAGTTTGCCCAGGATACAGCACTGGGGGGCCTTGGCCCTGTATGGCAGCACGAGTGTCAGTGCGGGTCTGGGACAGTGTGGGAAAACAGGACAGAAAGCAGGGATCGCCATCAGGGGGACAAAGATTGGGGTGGGGCCTGCTGTCACGGTAGCTGCTGCCATTTTCATGTCGTCTCCTGGATTCCGTCACCACCAGCGTGCCCTTGGAGTAGTAGGCGTGCTTCCCTTCCTGCTGATACTGCGCCATGGTATCCCTCTGCTGTCTTGTCAGGTCTGCTGCCACTCGTATCCCTTCAGAGGCCCGCATTTGATCTTTCCCTTCTCTGTCCTTCATTATGATCATGTAGTCTCTCCACCTGAGAAACTTCACGATTACTGGGCGTGGTCTGCTAGAGACAGCAGGCAGTGAACCAAGGCGATGTGCTCTGTCGACATCATCCTCAGACCACGTTTTCTGTGGGAAATGCTGGTTCAGGGACTGGATCACTCTCTGTAGTCTCTCCACCTGAGAAACTTCACGATTACTGGGCGTGGTCTGCTAGAGACAGCAGGCAGTGAACCAAGGCGATGTGCTCTGTCGACATCATCCTCAGACCATGTTTTCTGTGGGAAATGCTGGTTCAGGGACTGGATCACTCTCTCTAGGCACTTTTCGTAAGTCTCCCCTCTCTCTTCAGGCATGCCATATAACAGTAGATTACATCTCCTGGAATATCTCTCTTGTCTTTCAACTTAATCTTCGAGCCGTCTAAGTCGGCTGTCTAGGTAACTCTGATGTTTCTTCACATTGTTAACCTGCAATTCAGTGTTCTTTAAGGAGGACTGCAAAGTAGAAACAAAGTTTTGAAGATCAGCAAATTGACATTGCAGTTGCTCACACTGTACACTGATATGGTCTTCTACACGTTGTAATTTTGAAATAAACTGAGATTTCATGTCATCCATCATATCCATCAGTTTGTTCAGTTTTAGTTCCATTTGAGCGGACTGGCTGTTGACGGGGGTGGTGGTGTCCACAGGTGCTGGCCCTGGGTTTCGTTCCACTTGTCCAGACATCAACAGAAGAAAACGTAAATCAGGTGGAGGGTGCAGGGAAAGGCCCTCAGATGATGAGTATGGTGTTGTCAGAGACAACAATATCTGGTGACCGAACAAAAACTGTCCCTGGGTCAAAAAAGAATCATTTCTCACACTCAAAAGAGCCTTGTCACACTCACTCAGCCTCTGGTGAACAGATCCTGTGCATACTAACCCGTACAGGCAGAACGGCGCACTATACACAATCAGTGTCAACAAAACAAACCAACTGACAAACACCGTCACATCCAAACCTGAGTGCACCTTGCAACAGAACGGTTCACGATTTACACGGGATTTCACACGGTTTGCCTTTTTCAACAGCAAGCTGCCCAGTATCGGTGCAAAAGTACCAATAGCCCTGCGATAGGACTTGGTGTCAATTCCCATGATCCAAAAATAAAACACTAAGAACGAAAATTGAAAAACAAAACTTACATCATTGTCTTCAGCACACCACGAGCAACCTAACTGTACAACTTTCGAACACTTATCTGGAATTAACTTAGAGTAATTAAACACGCCGCAATTTGAGAGCGATTCAAAAAACCTTGCTTCCACGTTCGTGAACACAAACTCACTCCCTATCTGAATCAAGCCACGACAGTTCCACAGCTCAGATTGGAGAATGTA
Organism: Conus canariensis; assembly: GCA_033310375.1. Taxonomy (NCBI): domain Eukaryota; kingdom Metazoa; phylum Mollusca; class Gastropoda; order Neogastropoda; family Conidae; genus Conus; species Conus canariensis. Next base: position 8,993 of record JAMYXO010001204.1, read on the forward strand.
AAATACTCAAGAAGAGGAAAACAAAGACAAACAGACAATAATTTCATATGATGGAATCCATTCTAATTAATTTTGAATAATTACTGACACAGACAGAAACAGCGGCAAATAAATTTGAGGGTGCAAAAAAATCACGAAGCTTCAAACAAAGACATGGAAAAAAATAAAGATGTATTGCTAACACTTTTATTAAAAAGAAACCTCGATCGTTTGTGGGGAAACAATGGAAATCCGAAAAGTTGAAATGTTTCTCTCCAGCACGAAAGTCAAGAATTGATAACATGGCTCAACGAATGCAACGAATGAGAGAGAGAGAGAGAGAGAGAGAGAGAGAGAGAGAGAGAGAGAGAGAGAGAGAGAGAGAGAGAGAGATGTGTTAAATTTTAAAAATTGATTTAAACATAACGATTGATCCACATTTGTTTGTTTCTTTTCTTGTTTGTTTTAGAAACCTTCCCCCAATTAGACTAGGGTCATTTTTTTTAAATCGAGGGACAATGCATACTTTGTAATTCGACATGAGTTGCAGAGATTGTGAAGGTTTTGTGGCTTTGTTTCGGCCACATCAAGCAAACTGCTTATAGATCTGCAAGGATGTGAGAAATATGTGGCCGAATACCATTTTTTGGCGGTTATTTATGTATTAGTTTCTTCTTTAGGTCATTCCGATCGGGCTGTGACCCCTTTTGACCCGTGAGAAGGGTTTACTAGGGCACCACCCCGATTGGCGACTCTCAGCTCTGGAGCAGCTGTGTGTGATCTGCACAGAGGCCAGGTACCCGTGCTCCCCTGCTGTCACCTCTTACCTGTGAAGAGGGACAAAGTGAGCTGTTGTTGTAAAGCGAATTACCTATAGTATCAAAAAAGATAAAAGAAATTCGTGTGATTTGGTATCATCGTGAAGCTAAACCAGACACAGGAGACTCATTTTGTTCGTTTTGGTCGGCTGGAAGCTGGACATGTACTCAAGAAATTAATTTTCTGTTATAAAGAAACTAGAATCTCGGTATTTTACCACTAGATTCGCTCATCCATTGTTGCTTCTCTCAGGGTCGTCAGCCTCACTCTCTCATCCCTGCGCATTTGAATCCAGTGGCAAGACAAAGTCAAGACGGCTGGAGATGAGCCGAGGTGCAGTGAATGACCAGGAATGTCCTTTGTGTCTCACTGAACCCTATTCGTGCTCCCTAACGCTTTGCTGGATTCGCATTCTTGACCATTGAACCAAATAGTGTTCTCTCCCGCGCAGTCTGCCGAAACCAGTCTTTACATGCATCGGTAGACAAGTCCTAACTCACCGAGGTTGTAAGACCTGTCGGCTACCCTCACCTAGTTCTGCCACCAAATCGAAGCCATTGCCCGGTATGTGGCTGCTGTTGCATGCAAACAGCTTCGAGGAGTCACAGGTGAGAGCTGAGTGCCAGGTGGGGACTAAACTGGATGCATGACCCTAACAGGGCGCGACATGTTCTCCTTGTGAGAGGTACTATCCCTCCCTGGCACCCCATACACCTCCATGACAGCTGGACGCTATAACGCTGAATCGCCTTGTGATGGATATCTCAACTACTTAGACATCATACACATGAAGTTAGTTGGGTATTTTCAGCCTTAAAAACTTTAATTTTGTTACTGCTCGACCATATTTCCACTGCATGTGAGGCTCTGGTGCTCTTGTTTCTAGGAATCAAGAGGTGTTTCATGGGATCATAAGCAAAGCGAGTTCAGATTTTTCTCACCTCGAGTTGGGTGTTATATCCAGTCAATGGTGATTCCTGTGTAGTTTATTTCTATGCTGGGAGGTGTGCTGCACTCTCCCAAACATCCCATCTACCCAGCAATTTCTGCTTCTGTGATCTCAGTGTCACAGCTGCTCCAGGTCATGATTTGCTGCCTCCCAACGTCTCTAATGTCGTTGCTGGTGCTGTGGGTTTTCTACTGGCATTATCACTGCACACGCAAACTCTTTAATCGTTTGGTTGTGCCCTCCTCGGTTAACACTGCCTTGCATGACCATGGATATGCTGTCAGTAGGAAGAGACTCTAAGGAGAGTCTGACAGCAGAAGAAACCCTCCTCAGACAAGTGTTTCAGCCCTGAACTCCTTACACTCTAAGGGGATTGGGCTGCATCCAGGTCATGACTCCCTGATGCCCTTCTACTGCCAACATTTTTTAACCCACAAATTTTGGATGGATGGGCGTCTCAAGGAGTACATTTTTTAGACGGATCTCTTACGCCACAACTAACAGGACACCTGTTCTCAGTTGGGAAAGTTAAGCCTCATGAAGTTCACTTTTGTTCCTCCTTGACCAGATCCAGCTGGAACTCTTTTCAGTTGCCTCTGCCATTGCCTTCAGGGTTCTGGTCCTCTTCTTACCTGAAATCCCGAGCAATATTTTATCTGGCAATATTGACACGCCGGTTGTTCTGATTTCTCACACTTTACCAGGTTTGCATTTCAGGGCAGGAAGCTAAACACAGATCTGCTGATGAAACATTTTCTCTGGCATGCTCTTTTCTACGTAGTTTATTGCCCTTGTGAGTGTGTGTGTCGTTTAGATTGCTGTAGAATTTTCTTCTCAACTCCTACATCACCGTGTCTCGTCTCGGTTTTGCTGTAGTCTTTGATCACCACTTCATTTCAGTTGATACCGCTTCTTTTGGAATTATATTTTCTGATAATCTCCTGTTGTTTTTAAATGGTTCAAATCTTAACTAACATCTCAGTGGTCGTTTCACTAACTTTTCTCTTCAACAGAGACGTGTGCACTGTCATCTTCTCTTTATCATTTTTTAATATTTTCATAATCATCATGATCATTCTTATTATTGCTATGTTTTCTTATTATCATCTTTACTTCTTTGACTCTCATTGTCTCTTTCCCGACAGCCTCGTTTTCGTTTAAAGCCCACATTGCGTCGAATTTTATGGAGATGATAATTGCGTATTCATTTTCGTTGTCCTGAGTGTTGTGTATCTTGCCTGAAGAAGACCTGAGGGGTCGAAAAGCGTCGCGTTTTGTCTTATGATTCGTTTGTGTATGTTGTTCGGCGGAGTCCTTTTAAATACTTTCAAATCTAATCCTTTTTCGTCGTGTTTGATTGGTTGTTTGTTTTTCATTTTGGCTTGCCCTTTGGTCCTATGATCGTACCATTACATAGGCAGTCAGCACAATCAGACAATCTGATAATCAGAACCGTCTGATAATCAAGTGGCTCGCTAATTTTGTTCATTTGTTATTTTGCTATCATTTCATATTTCACTTCATCTAAAATAATTAGACAAGTATTCAATTTGATAATCAACTGCACAGCTTGTTTGTTTACTATTTACCTATTATTTCCATATTTCATTTTATCTAAAGTTCACTATTTGTTCGTCTTGGCCGATTAAGTTTCGATCTCAGTACTTCCAATAATTTCTGTTCTCTTGCTTGACTTCGTCGCTGTACAGCCACAGTCCACATATACAGATGGGGATTGAGTGCAGAATTGAGAGGTAGTAGAAACACAACCAAGGAATCGTGGACGTTCTTAAAACTAGAGACATTGGCGAAAACTAACAGGGTGGCCAGTCCAAAGGAAAGCCAGCACACAGCATTCATAACAGCCAGTTTTCCCGTCAGGTGGGCAGAAGAATAGTAAGGTCGTTTAGAGGGTGCAAGTGTAATTCTATACTTTGGTGTTCGTCTATAAATGGCAACCTCACCACTCAAAATCATCAGACATAGGACAAAGTTGATTACCACGTTAACAGTGAACCACCTAGAGCTTTGCGTAGACCCATGTTGGTCAAATAAAGCCAGACGACACAGCCCAGACTGGCCATATAGTCCCAAATGAGACAGTCCAGGAAGAAAGGGTATAAACGACAGCAAAGATTGGATGAACCATATCAACACGCATGATGCAGGTGTCAAACCTGTAGTACAAATGCATGAACTGTCAGTAAAACAGAGAACAATCATGTGGTCCCAAATAAGGACCCATATGATCCACACTGACACCCCACTGGACAGAAGGGATAAAAATCCAGCCAGTTTGCAGGTCACGCTTCTGGTCCAGGTCTTCTCAGACTGCATGTACATTCCACCGAGCACGTGGTCAGCTCCCAGAGCGATGCTGACATGCATCCCCATACATATGTTAGCGAAATGTAGATGCGCAAAGGCTGTCATGAAATTCCTTCCAAACATATTTGCAACCACACACGACATTATGAGACAAACCACACTCCCCAGGATGGCAGACACGCTACAAAACCAAAAGAAAGCCCTGAACAACTGCGTTGGTATTAACGTTGTGCAGGAAGGAAACACAACATTAGGTACAAAACTTCTGAATTTAGTCGACTCACTTGGGCGCATGCACTCACAACCAAGTCTGTAGTTTGATGAAAATAGTTTTTCCAAATGGCATGATTTTGACAACAAATCCAAAGGAAAGTGCGCTACTGAATTCCCTTTGACATCTAATTCGATTAAATGTGGGATATTTTTAAAACCGATGGACTCGAAAGTTTTGACAACAGAAAAAGAGGAATTCACATGTGTAACATGTGGTAGATATAGAGATAAAACACAGTTGAGAGTGTTCAGGCGTGTTGCAGAAAGATCCATGTGTCTCAGAGCATAATGAATGCCTTTAAAAAGTGCATTTCTGATTTTACACAGAGGATTGTTTTTAAGTTGTAAACGTTGTAAATTCGGTAATTGAAGAAACACGTTCACGTCGATTGTTTTCAACTGGTTGTGCGAAAGATCAATAAAGTGTAAATTGGCAAGCTTCACATGTGAAACATTAATGAGTGAGCAGTGAGGCAAGCTCAAACGAATCAAGTACACGTTTCCAGCAAAATCATTCAATGACATCGTTGAACGTGTGGCATCAACGTATCGAAGATGAAAAAAACTCTTTGCAGTGAAAGATTTACGGCAAAGAAAGAAGTAGCCTTGGCACAAACAACCATGAGGACATGTCATGTCACACACCAGTTCATCATCTCGCTGTGGACACTGACCCCAGCCGTCACACAGATGAGCTCTGTGCACACAAACACTGGACGCCCGGCACCTGTACAAGCCACCACAGGTCACTTTCTCACAATTCTCTTCATCCTCTCCGTGAGTACAGTCATGGAACCCATTGCATCGTGTGTAGAGAGGAAGACAATTCAACAACTCAGCTGTGCAACGGTAATGGGTGTCAGGACAAGTCTCATCAGGTTTCATCGCCATCTGTGTAAAGTACCCGGTGCCATCGAGGTTGATCTGATACTGTCGCCCCTTTTCTCCATCAGTGACCTTACCACAGTAAGGACAGGGATGACTCTCATCTTCAGGACAGTTCATCTCGTCTGAATCGTCCACACAGTCTGAGTAGTCGTTACATCGTTGGCTGTGTAATACAAACTGGCCATTAGAACACAGAAACCCATGACGTGGAGGATGTTGACAGAATGACTCATCACTGTTATCTGGGCAGTCCTGAATGAAGTCACACACCAGTGTGTAGTGTACTGTTGTATGACAGTCATCACACTCAAACTGAGCATAACTAGTGAAATCACTTACACCACGAGGAACCTTTTTAATCATCTGTGAATCATTCATTTTCAGAAATGTGCAAAACTGCAAGTAGTTTGAATTTCTGCAGTAAGATTTGGGATCACACGAGAAAAACATATGTGTGGTGTGGTTATTTTGACAAAAAAGTAAAACTTGAGAGGTACCAGTGAGTATCAGTTCGAATGATAGCGAGTGAGACAGTATGATTTGTAATGGAAGTTCACTAGGTGACTGTAACTTTATCTCACACAATACACCGTCAAAATAAGAGTGAAAGAGAGCATGTCGAAGATTTTCAGAAGGCTTGTTGTCTAAAGAACGAATCGATGTAAGCACTACGTACTCGTTAGTTCTCGCGGGAAAATACACTCCTCGTAATTCAAAGTGGTTCATGTAGTAGATCAAGGTGTTGTCAGACCATTTACGCAGCCGGCTATATGAAAAAAGCATTTTGTTCCACCCCGATGTGTAACCAAACGCCACACGGAAGTTGACGAGACGTTTGAAAATAAAGAGAGAATCTTCTTGTTCCCGTCTCGTTTTAATGGATGCTAGTGTCCCTCCGATCGAGTGGCATTCGGTATCTACCAACTCAAACCATTTTCTTTCCGTCTTCAGTAGTTTAAAGCATTTGTTACGTGAAGCTACCAGACCATGACATTCAGAATTACTGAACGGACAGTGTTCTGTTTCATCTCGTCCATCCTCGCATTCTTGATTCTGACTGCAGTGTAGATGACTTTGATATTTATCGTAATGTCTGACAGAGCAGTTGAAAAGACCATTCGCAAGTGTACGTAGTTGAAAATTCACAGAAATCCCCGAAAAATAAAACGTGAGATCCTTGCACACTTGCTGGTGCATATTAACGACTTGAAAACGCGAAGTAATGAATACAGAAACCGGTACAGAATTGAAAGTAAAGCTATTCGTAGCAAACAATTTAGATGAGTTTTGTCTTTTGTAAATCAGTTTGAAGACATGATGGGGTATAAAATAAGGCTTCTTTGGAATGCTAATGATTACAGCACTTAAATAAGGAAGTTTTATTTCTTTCTTAATATCACCCCACAAATATTGGGGCATTTCGATATATCCAGAAAATTCAGATACATACTTTAGAATGACACTACGTTTTTGCACTGGCGCAATGTTAACCCGAATGAGAGACTTGTTCATGTTTATTATCAGGAAACAGTTAGAATCAGAAATAAAAAATGTATGGTCAGTGACGTGATCAAAACAGTTTATCGTTTTATGCTCACAATCGAGGAAAAGCTTAGACGAAATGGATGATGACAGGGGTACCCATACATCTGTAGACCAGTCAGTGGAATCACACCAATAGGACAAAACTTGGAGATGGGCAAGCGCGTACATTCCTGATGGCATACAAACCTGTGTTATACAGAAAGTGGTGAACTCATCACACATGCATACACCACGTGATGCTGTGCCGGAAAATGAGCAGACTTCCATAACAACGTACAGTCTGATTTGTTGGCATTGGAAATGGTTATGCTTCCGTTAGTTTGGTTCATGGGGTATTCTATACCAAGACAGACGTTTCTTATATCCATAGAACAGGTAACACAATCATGGGAGGTGCTCCTCTGCACAATAACTGAAAATGTGTCTTTATATAAATAAACACGTACATAAACGTAAACACACTGTATACATATGCACACGTGTCCTGGCAAACACACACACACACACACACACACACACACACACACACACACACACACACACACACACACTACATACACACCTACACGTGCGCGCGCGTGCGCGCGCGCTAGTACGCACGCACGCACACACATAGTTGCGTGTACGCGCACTCACACAAATGTAACAAACACACGCGCGCACGCACATACACACCCACATATGCACACACATACACAGACACAGACAGACAGACACAGAAAAAAAAGCGCTCGCGTGCGCGTGCACGCGCTCGTACACGCACACTCAACGTTGTCTTAATATAAGAAAAAGGTATGCCATTATAGAATACCAACAGAAGAGTAATCAGTACAGACGTACGGCTTAAGATGAATGAATAAGTAAGTTAACACAAACAAGAAACTGACGCCCGATTCAGATATAACGAACGAAGCATCATAAAACAAGAGAAAGGATCACCCGCTTCCCTAAAAAAACCCTTATAAGTCATAAAAGGGTTTGACCTTTTGGAAGACTCTGGGGAAAGGCCCAGTGACGATGAGCCAAGACCCACTGATCACAGGGAAAGGCCTGTTGACAGCGAGGAAGATTGTAACCCGGGATTCTCTTCAGCAGGCACGTAAGACCTCATGGCTAAAACCTGGCATGTCTGAAATTGTACTGTCTTCAACTGTCAGCGGAACAACTACGACGGAGGCTGCAGGTTGCACACGGCAGTTGCTTGACGGCGTGTTTTGCCGATGGGCTCTACAGTCATGAAATAAGGGTTTGCACCCCCATGAGAACGCTCCCGTGGAGGTTCTGTCATTTCACATCCAGTGGCCATTATACAATGGCAGTTGCCATGGAGCAATTATGTCCCTTGACGTGTTAATGGAATGCCCTGTGCAGGCCTGCACCCTATGTGAACACAGTACAGGCTTCCAAGGGTGGTGCAGGATTGCTTCCGGCTGGTCTGTTTGGCAATTGAGGACAATACTTCTGTGGGTCCCATCTGTGCCTTCGGGTGTATCTTTTGCTTCTTTCTTCTAAATACAAGGAACACAGCATCATAAAACAAAACAAAAGACCGCCCCTCCCCGCCCCCCCCCCCCCCTCCCCACCTGCCAAATGGTGGGTTATACATCGTTTCCTTCTCCTTTTCCCTGTTTAAAACACATAATCTATTTAATCAATTTAGTTTCCTTTCGCTAAGAAATAAACAATGTTTTAAACATATGTGAACATTGTACCTAATTTGTGATTTATGTAGCTTCAAGAGTAGTTTCAAGACATTAAAATGGAAATATTATGTGCGGAGTTTTGAGGATTTATTTTGGCATTATGTTCCTCAGTTTTTGGTCTGTCTGTAATTTTTGTCATAAACTTAGGCAAGACACATTTCATTATGTTTGCTGTTATGTCAGTAACCATAATACGATAAAAAGAACCCCCTCCAGATCATCTGACTGTATTCCTAAATCCGTGCTATATAATATCATGTTTCATCCGTGCTATATAATATCATGTTTCATCCGTGCTATATATCATGTTTCATCCGTGCTATATAATATCATGTTTCATCCGTGCTATGTAATATCATGTTTCATCCGTGCTATATATCATGTTTCATCCGTGCTATATAATATCATGTTTCATCCGTGCTACATAATATCATGTTTCATCCGTGCTATATAATATCATGTTTCATCTGTGCTATATAATATCATGTTTTATCCGTGCTATATAATATCATGTTTCATCCGTGCTATATAATATCATGTTTTATCCATGCTATATAATATCATGTTTCATCTGTGCTATATAATATTATGTTTCATCTGTGCTATATAATATCATGTTTCATCTGTGCTATATAATATCATGTTTCATCCGTGCTATATAATATCATGTTTCTGTACAGACATGTAGGTTCCATGTTGCTGTTTTTTTTAACTGTATAAACAATGATCTTACTCCATAAACTGCAACAACGACAAACAAAATTATTAGTGTATAAACAATGAGTTAGCATAATAAACTGTAACTATTACAAACAATTAGTACTGTGTAAACAATGAGTTACCATCATGACTGCGACTATTAAAACACAATTATTACTCAATAAACAACGAGCTAACATAATGACCTCAACTGCTACAAACACAATTATTACTGTTTCCATCACTTCCACTTCTGCCTCCGCTGTTGTAAAATTTTCACTAGAGCAGGTTATCCTTCCAAACCATACCTTAGAGAACTCCCTTTCAAAACACACACACACACACACACACACACACACACACACATACACACACACACAGACACACACACACACGCAGCGCGCGCGCGCGCGCGCACACACACACACACACACACACACACACACACGCACACACACACACACATGCGCGCGCGTGTGCACACATGCACATACACACATACACGCGTGCACGCGCGCGCGCGCGCACACACACACACATACGCACACACACGCGCGCGCGCGCGCGCGTAATGATCACGTCAAAACGGAGTCAACTGTCATCAGGTACAACGAACAGAAAGCTGATTGAAACATCAAATAAACCATTCAAAGAAGCAACATCCATTAAAAAGAAAATTCAATTCTAACCCATCACATTGAACACATACCTAGAAACATAAATGATATGAACATATTAGTAACTAGCAGGCTCTACAAATATTTCCTCAAGCCGCAAAAAAAAAAAAAAGTAAATACACTCACAGTTACTTCAAGATACCGCCACCATTCCCGTGCCTTTTACTACGTTCTCTTTTTTTTTCCCTTTTTTTCTTTATTTTTCCCCTCCTCCCTCCCCCCCTCTCCCCTCCTTTTTTTTTTTAACGGGGTATCTTATGTTTGTAATAGGCAGTCTTTTCTGTTTTCACTTTGGCTTTGTTTTGGTTTGACTTACGTTCGAGGAAATCTTTTTATCCCCTCGCACTCCTCCCCCCACCCCCTCCCCCGACCAGGTCCCGTCTCTCCCATGTTACTCCCTATCCCCGCTCCCCTCTCATCTTCCAACTAACCTATCTCTTTTCCTACCATTGTCTAAAAAAACGTTTCTGTTCAGTACGTTGTATTCAAACAGAATGAGTAATGGTGTCTGAGGTTTCGTTTTCTTACATATGCTAATGCACATTTTCCGATCAAAATGATATGATTTAATATACTGAGACTTTTCAAGTCTTTTCCACCGTGGTTACACCAAAGAGAACGTTATTTAAAGTTAACTTTGTTTTCAGATCCAACTTTGTTTGTACATACCTCTCTACATCTTTCCGGAACACTCTCACCGGTGCACAAAGGTAGAAGAAATGTTCTATAAAGTCAATTTCGTCCCTCCAGAAGGAGCATTTATTGTTGTCAACTTCCTTCATTTTGTGCAACAATATATCCGTTGGGTAGATATCATGTAGGATTTTCCATTGCAGTTCTCTCAGTCTAGTTTCCTTAGTTGCTTTTACCGCAAGTAGCCATATACTCTCATCCAGCACAACGTTTAATTTTCTTAACCAAAATGCCTCTGCACATGACTGAACAGGATTGTTTACTGACTCTCTCTTTTTTTTTTTTAAAAGGCTGCAATATGTTTAGGTTTGGGTCCATTTGTCATGAAGTCTGGCATAACGAAATGGGTCCATTTGTCATGAAGTCTGGCATAACTACCTTTCCGTTCTTGGTGTTTACAACAGTTAAAAAGCCATCTTCTGTCCATCGTTTCCAGATGTTTGGTATAGCGTTAATCAGGGCGTTATATTCGAAAAAATCTGTTTTCGCTGCTTTTTATGATATCGCTCATTCGTTCCAGTCCTGCTTTTTCCATAGGGGAAAGTACAGCACTTTCTCCTTGAATCGATTAAAGTGTTGTTCCATAAAAGTTGTCTGCTGATATTTATTCTGTCTACATCAGCTAGGCTCATACATGTTTTGTTTTTAAGGTAGGTTTGGACTACCGTTTTCCAAAAGGAGCTTTTTATCTTTTCAATGCCCACGACTTCCTTCAGTTTACAATTTATTTCAAAGCATCCTAAGCCACTCAAGACCTTACTTATGTGCCATATCGGGATCTGAGCCCATTTCTTGTCTACACTCGTCAATAAACTTCTTGCCCATTCCAAATAATAGCTTTCTTGTGACCTTTGTAAGTTAACCACATTTAGCCCACCTTTTGATTTGTCATCTTCCATAATTTTCCTTCTAATTTTTTTTCCAAAAGCTTTTCTATTACTGACTTTTCTTGCCAGAGAAATTTATAAAATGGTCTGTTGACTGCATTAATGACATGTTTTGGTAAGCTAATACTCTGCATGACAAAAATCAACTGTGATAACAGAAATGTTTTAATAATAATTAATTTCCCATTAATTCCCATGTCTCTATGGCTCCACAGTTGTATATTTTTTTCCCGATTTTCTCGATTCTGTTTTTCCAGTTGTCCTCAACATTTACAGCGCTTTTATCCATTGTGAAAATACTGCCTAGTATCTTCAATTTGTTTTCTGTTTTGAATACAAGATTTTCGGTTTCTTGTTTTTGACTGCCTAATCTCATCGCTTTAGTCTTACAGCAATTCAATTTCAGTCCCGAGAAACCTGTGAATGTGTCTATAATGTCTTTGGCTAGGATCATGTCTTTACCGTTCTTCAGAAACAGTGTTGTGTTGTCAGCAGGTTGTTTAAATTTCAAATCATTATTATTATCATTATTATCATCATCAATGTTGTTGTTGGTGTTGTTGTTCATGTTGCTATCAACTTGGGGTAGTTTTATACCTTTAATTTGACCATTTCTGATTTTGATTGCAAGTAGCTCCACTGCTAGCACAAAGGCTAGTGGAGAGAATGGACATCCTTGTCGAATTCCGCACTCGAGTGGGAAGGAGTTGGAGATCCACCCACCGTGGTAAATGTTACTGAAAGTTTCTGTAACTAAAATTTTAACCCAGTTTCTAAACTGCTCTCCAAAACTAAATATTTTGAATGTTTCCATCATGAATTCTTTTGATATGGTGTCAAATGCTTTTTGGTAGTCTACGGCTTACAAATATCCTGATTTATTCGTTGCATTAACATATTCGATGGCGTTGTCAATTGTACGTATAATGCTCGCTATGTTTCTGCTCTTTAGATATCCAACTTAGTCTTCATTAATCAATTTACCAATCACTTTACCCAGTCTCATCGAAATCACTTTTGCCATTACTTTATAATCTGTAATTAGTAGTGTTATTGGTCTCCAGTTACTAAGGGAATCCCTTGCTAGCTCTGCTCCTTTGTGTAGTAATATTAAAATGCCTTGCTTTTGTGTATAGCTCATTTCCCCTCTGTCATATGCATCATTATACGATTGGGTAACCACCATTTTTTAAAACTTATTCCAGAAAAACTTATAAAACTCAACTGTCAAGCCGTCTGTTCCCGGAGACGTGCCATTTTTCATTGAGTTTAGAGCTACATCTGCTTCTTCTTGCAAGATCTCACCTTCGCACAGTCTGGCCTCTTCATTGTCTAATTTGGGAAATTGTTCGTTCGCATGGTATGTATTAAGTTCTTCTTTAAGGTTTTCCTTTGTGTGTGTTGGCTTACTATACATTTTGGAGTAAAATTCAACTTCTTCGTTAAGAATATCTGCTTGATTTGAAATTATGTCCCCACTGTACTTTTTAATTTGAGTCATTATATTATTCTTTGCCCTACATCCAGGAGGATGACGTGCCGTTAATGATTTTTGGATGGTCATAAGTCAGGTGACCCCGAGTGCAAAATGACGCCGGCTCATAGAGAGGGCAAGCAGGAAATCTTGAAGGCATGAACTCCAGCGAGCCATACATTCAGCCTGACAAAAGCACAACACAACAAAATAAGACATCTGTTGATGGACAGTCACAACTAAACCCAAATCCGACAGAAGAGGCAGATCTAAGAGTCGACTGACAGGAAATAATACACAAAGCAAGTTAAAATTCGCCAGGGACACCTCCTGATCTACATCAGGGAAACGCAGATTGGGGTCTGACGCCACCCCTCCTCAACAGCCCGACAAGCAGCGCCGCCAGACAGAGAAGGAGCTTAAAGATAAACCTCCCTCAAATGACGACGAGGAGGAGGAGTGTGCCGACTCTCCAGCTTCAGTGTGTGAATGACTGGATACTCCTTGATGATTGGTTGGGGTTCGGCTACGCTTGACGTTTATGGACAATGAGCTTAGACAATGATTTTGACAAGATTTGCACGTATTTCTGGTCTAAAAATAAATTTTGACAAAACCCAAGTTGTTTGGATAGGTAGCAGAAAAAATTCTGGCATGCAATATATGCGTGACAAGAATTTTGTTTGGGACCCAGGCACTTTTAAGGTTTTAGGCATTACATTTTCCACCAACACTGACACTATTGTACAACTAAACTACGATGACAAACTTTTTTCAATCAGACACGTCTTAGCGTTTTGGAAAAAACACAAATTACTCCGTATGGAAAAATAACTGTTATTAAAACCTTAGTGTTTTCAAAAATTATCTATTTATTAATTAATTTGCCTGACCCACCAGACTATTTTTTGAAATCTTTAGAAAAAGAACTGTACATGTTTTTGTGGAATGGCAAACAAGGCAAAATCAAAAGGTCTGTGGTTGAAAAACAGTACTTTGAAGGTGGACTGAAGATGCTGAATGTTGAAAACTTTTTGTCTGCTATGAAGATATCTTGGTTAAGGAGACTGAACTTTGATTCCGAGTGGAAGGATTTTACCCTTAATATGTTTCCTAGGATAGGACATTTTAAACATTTTGGAGCCGAATATGCTAATATTATTATTGAAAATGTTGAGAACCCATTCTTGAAGGATGTTGTAAAACATTACAAAAAACTATGTTCAAAATGTTGTGTATCTTCTGTGCATGAATTCATGTCTGAGTGTATTCATTACAACATTAATATTATACGGGGACGGAGGGTAGTTTATGTGCGAGAATGGTGTGACCATGACATTTTCTATGTAAAAAATATAATTAATGATAATGGTCAGTTTATGACATATAACCAATTTCTGCTTAAGTACCCAGGTATTAGAACCAATTTTATATTGTATGAAGGTATTGTTGACGCAATCCGAACATATTGTCAAAAGTTAAATATAGTTCTAACCAACAGATACAAAACTTCAGACTCGATGCCATGGTCCTTTATTTATAAGGGCAATAAACATGTGCAGTCCATTTTAAATGGAAATGATGCTACTCCAACAACAGTCAAAAAATGGAACAACTTGTTTGAAAATCTGAGCTGGAAACATATTTTTTCACATTATTATAAAACTACTAAAGATGTACAGCTCAGATGGTTTCAAACCAGACTATTACATAGACTACTCCCCACTCAGAGATATTTGTTCAGGATTAAAATTACCGATTCCCCTATTTGCAACTTTTGTAATATGGACGAGCAATGCATTTCACACATGTTGTATGATTGTGCTATTGTCAACAGATTTTGGACCGGTTTTGAACATTTGCTTAAAGAAAAATGTCCACATTGTGATTACCTTCAAATTGATAAAGAATTGGCTTTGTTCGGAGTAAAACAAAATATTACAACAGACAAACCTCGAGATTTTATTCTGCTTCTGGCTAAATTTTTATATATACAAGACTAAACTGCAAAATGCACATCCAAATGTCCAGTTATTCATAACATTTCTTAGAAACAGATTGGAATCAGAAAAATATGTATCTTTTTTGAACAACACATATAGAGAATTTGAAGAAAGTTAGCTGACTTATTCCACACTTTTTTCTTGATCTTTGAATTACTGTTTCTTTTTATTAACAAAACTCGATAGAGCTCTATGGCTGCTGTCAAAGAATTTTATTTTATTACTCTTTTTCAAAATTTTTCTTTATTTCTCTGTAATGGTTATTATTAATCATGCAATCTGTTTTCAATATTTATACTATGTTACAGTACTTAGTCGATTCTTATCAGTATCATACAAACTGTGTGTGGCATGCCGTGAGAGAAGAAAAGAAGAAAAAAGAGGAAGTTGTAGAAACCTACCTTGAGCATACTGAAGAGGTCTCATCATGCTCTAACTTGTTTCACTCCACATAACTTACTAGGATAAAAACTATACTATGTAAAGATCAACTTCAACTGATACTAGTAGTGATAAGAGTATCATGTACATATATGCTGTATCGACTATGATAATCAACTAATAACTTTCTCCTGTATCCTATACCTGTGTCAGTGTGTGTGTGTGTGTGTGTGTGTGTGTGTGTGTGTGTGTGTGTGTGTGTGTGTGTGGTGTGTGTGTCCTTCCGCCTCCTCATTGTAGTCGTGTATTTGTATATGTATTTATTTATATGTATTGGTATGTGTATTTGCATATGTGTGTGTATATGTATGTATATATATGTGTGTGTGTATATGTGTATGTATGTGTGTGTGTATGTGTGTGTGTGTGTATATATATATTGTTTGTAACTGAAAATGAAAAACAAACCTCCTTGTAACTATTACTTTTTTCTTTTTTTTCCCACTCGTTCTAACTGAGTAAAGCACAAAGAAAAATTTAAAAAAAACACACAAAAAAACGTGATCATATGTAGCAAACATCCTGCGTGCATTCAGGAGAGACAAACACGACTGATGATGATGATCATCATCATCATTCTTCCCTCTTTCCCTTAGCCCCTCTCTCCACCACTCCCCTTTCCTCCTGTCTCCGCAACCACACCCCACTCCCAACATCCACAAACCTATTTCCGCCCTACGGACGCACACGTGCGTGCACTCGTGTGTGTGTGTGTGTGTGTGTGTGTGTGTGTGTGTGTGTGTGTGTGTGTGTGTGTGTGTGTGTGTGTGTATTTTCCCTCCATCTCTCTCTAGGTGCACTTATGTGTTTGAGCGCGCATGCGCGCGCGCGTGTGTATATGTTTGTAGGCTTACTGTCCACTATTCATATGCACTGCTCAATGTTCATACTTTACAAACACAGAAATGCAATGCCCACGATCTGTATTACACACACACACACGTACGCGCGCGCGCACACACACGCGCGCACACACACACGCACCACACACACACACACACACACACACACACACATACAATAGTTACAGACATACACATAAACTGTCTCTTCCCAGACCTTGATGTAATCTATATAAATCAAGTTTTCTGTACTCTGGAGGGACCGCATGGAATAATTTGCCTTCCTCCATAAAATCATGTCGCTCAAAACATACATTTAAAAAAGCACTAAAAATGCATTTGATAGAAACTCTGCGCATCAACTGAAGTCTTTTCCATTAATACAATCCCCCTATCTCTCTCTCTCTCTCTCTCTCTTGTGCTTGAACTTGAAGTTCCAACAATAGTTTCATTATTGTTTCAGATTTCATATGAGAGTTATGTATTTGCATGAAAGAAATTGTGTGCTTTTAAAAATGTTTTTTGAGCTTGTGGTTATATGTTCAATTAGTTTCTTTCTTGTTTATGAGTGCAGGATGTAAAAAAGTTGGAAAGCTTATTCTTTAACCCTCAATAAAGATAATTTTGACTTGAAAAAAAAAGAAGATTTTGACGACTTTGGTTGTCCAAAACATATTTGTTAAACGAACTTATTTTTGATCATGGATAGATTAAGGACTTTGTCCTTAAACACTAGAGGTTTAAGCAACAAACTTAAAATGAAAAGCTTTGTTTTCACAAATTAAAATACTGAAAATGGGTATTGCATGCCTCCAGGAAACGGATATAACGGAAAAAGATGCACCGCTTTGGGAGAAAGAGTGGGAGGAAAACTACTATGTCAGTCTGGGTCTAAGCACAGCCAGGGAGAAATAATTCTTACTGTAAAGTGTTTCAAAGGGGGAGATTAAGCTGCTGAAACAGGCTGAAAAAATGATGATCGCTTCAGTTAATATATGTTCAAAATCGTTCACACTAGTAAATCTGTACGCATCAAACGACAAAAGGGATAAAATATTGTTTTTCAATAAAATGAACTCAGTTCTTACAAATTACACAGATAACTTTATTATAATCAGTCATTTTAACACAGTAATGTCTAATGACATGGACATAATATCAGGGAATCCACAATGGTAGAAAGAGATAGATAAATTTAGAGAGGTAGTTGGTAAACTTGAATTGACAGACATATGGAGAGAGTTTCATAAAGAGGAAAAATCATACATGTGGTGCAGAAGAAATCCCTTTATAGCCAGACGTCTTGATTACTTCTTAACAAACGCGGAATTACTGAATCAGTGTGTTTCATGTGATATACTGTCGGTACCCAACTCTGACCACAGAGCAGTCACTCCTGAAATTGATAATTCGCCGTTTTTAAGGGGTCCAGGATTCTGGAAATTCAATAATTCATATTTGAAAGACAACATCTTTATTGAGAAAATGAATAGAAAATAGGAAATTATGCTGGAAGGTACGGAAGTCTCAATTTCGGACATATCCAGCCACTGGGTAAACTGCAAAATGAAGATTAAAGACATTTGTGTGGAATATGGAAAATTTAAAGCAAATCAGAAAAAAATGAGACAATACAACTGCAGGGAGATTTACAACTGCTGGAAGAGGCAAGTGCCAGAGACCCACAAAATGCAGGGGTCCAAACACAAACCGAAACTATTACACAAAAATTAGAACTGATCTCATTAGGAAAAGCAAGAGGAGCACAGATTAGATCGAAAATAAACTGGATTAAAAAGGGGGAGAAAAACACCAAATTTTTCTTAGGTCTAGAGAAAAGTAGGGCAAAGAATAATATAATCCTCCTGGATTTGAGCAGGAGGAAGAGTCGTGACCTTCTGGAAGAAGTTTTGGCACTCACCCATCTTCTGTCTATCGACAACCTTTTGCTCTTTATGATAAAGGGACCCTTTGAACTGACTTATTTCTATTGTTTTGGGGAGGTTCTTTGGGGACATCAACGTACACAAATCTTCTTCCAGTTTTCCATCGTGTTAGTTGCTGTCTCTATTTGTCTCTAAGATGAGCTTTGAGCGAATGTTTACTTTTAACTTTTTAATGGCTTGTAATATTTCACCATCTGAAAACGAAAGAGGGATGTTACTTTGATCAATCTGGTGGACGGTATTTCCTGTTGGGAACCATCAGGGGGCGTTATCAGGAAAGGATTCTTATCCTTCACCTCCACCTGAATCCCTCTCAGTGAGAATCTTTGCAGTAAGAGTTTTTGACGCGAAGCACTACTGCGAGGATAAATCCTCCACAGGCCTCCAATCCGTTGAGCACGATCCATCGATTCGAATCCACATTTCTTTCAGCTGCAGAACATATTCCCACTGTAGTGAACTATTTTTCTTCAAAAGCGGGGAGTTCCTTATTAATGAGGAACGCTGGGGTGACGCCTGGTACTTTTCTATCATTTATATTTTCCGATTGTTTTCGGATCTTAAAGAAGATCGTGAGGTGTTAGGAGAGTGAGTAAGATTTTTCCATTCTTCCTTTTTTCCATATCTTGATTTACCTTGTCTTAACACACGTTGCACTGGGCACACAAGGAATGTAGCTTTGAGATCAGTAGGTTTACACCATATAATGTAGCTTGTTCACCTTTAGAACCAAATGCGTTTTGTCTAAGTATTCAAACCGACCTGGAGAATACTGAAGACTGGATCCTTTTCAGAGAAGAAGAAAGTAAACACTGGCACACCTGGTGAGCTACCCACCACACTGTCACTGAAAGGCGAAACGAGACTTGGATCGTGAGTCAAAATGAAGCACCAGACAGGAAAAGCGGGTTAACTTTTGAAAGAAAAAAATACTCAAGGTATTTTGAAGAAAACACGAACTTCAAATGTAGAGGAAATGAAATAGAACAGTCCAGATCATTTCCGCGTAAATACAGCGAACAGCTTTTCACTTACCGTTCAATGCAAAAAAAAAAAAAAAAAAAAAAAGAAACCAGACTAAGTCAAACAGCACGAGGTAAGGCAGAAAAAGCGGAGCTTTCCCAAACGCGTTCACTCGACACGAACGTCGCTCACAAAGTCCTATAGGTTCCATGTTACGTATAACATTTAAAAGGGATATTGGTGACCAGTTTTTAACATATCCTTTTGCTTTACGCTTTGTGGATCCTATCGATAATAGTTTTTCTTCTTAAAAGGATTAAGTTAGTGCTCTGACAATCAGTGGTCTGAGCTCTTTCGAAAGACCTTGGATGTCTTGACAAATTTTGTATTAGATCGTCTTTTTCACAATCATCAACGATATGATGGATCTAATATAATTTCGTGTGGAAAGAATTTGCTTCAGAGTTGTTGTTTTTTCTGCAGGTCTTCAATAATGCTATCTTGTCGTAAGGAAGGTCATTTCCATGCAGACTGCCCTCTAGGGAGGACTGTTTCGGGCATTCTCATGTCTGTTGTATGTTACATGTGAAGAAAACATTTTTGTCGTGAAAATTCTCTCATCTGTTTTGTATTGTATGTCAAATCACAATTTTGACATCTTTGACCTTGAATTCAAAATCACATCAAGCACCATTGTAGCATCGATTGAATCTGATTTAAAGGAAGCATATCACATTCATTCCTCCTTCCGCCCCTCCATATTTATCTTATTTGGGATCTGTATGGGTAATTTGTGGACAAAATGTTTAATATGATTTGTTTGAAGTAGTCAAATGCACCCCGTCTTTTCTGCATATTCCCAATCCTAGACAGTTTAACGGAAAAAATTGTATTCATTCTACGTATGTTGATTAGATACTGACAGAACCTCTTTGGTCCTCTTTTAACTCAATAGCACATCAAAACCTGTTCACATATCATACAGGACAAATCAGCTAGTGTCTGGGGTTCATGCTTGCTCTAGTGGCTATGAGTTGAGTACTTGCGATTGCTTACAGGTGTCTGGGTTTCTGTATGTTCTGTTAGTATTGAAGGACACATTCGTCTGCGGTTTTTTATGACCTAGTGACTTTGAATTTATTAATTGCATTTGTATACACTTGTTTGGGTTTGTTTGTGTATGAGAGTGGGTTCAAGGTACTTGTGTTATTCATTTTTATCTTGAATGTGCAATAAGCTGTTACACAATATAATTGTTGAATCACGGACAGAAGATTGATGAATATAGGAGGGTACCAGTCAAAGCGTAAGAATATGCGTATTTGAGTGGGCATCTCTCTCTCTCTCTCTCTCTCTCTCTCTTCTCTCTCTCTCTCTGTGTCTATGTGCGCGCGCGTGCATGTATGGACGCGTGTATTTGAAAGTGTGCGTGTGCATGTGTGTATGTATCTGTTCCTGTATTTGCCACTATGCATGCGTGTGCATGCGTGGTGTGTGTGTGTGCATGTGTGTGTGTGTGTGTGTGTGTGTGTGTGTGTGTTGTGTGTGTGTGTGTGTGTGTGTGTGTGTGTGTGTGTGTGTGTGTGTGTGTGTTGTGTGTGTGTGTGTGTGTGTGTGTGTGTGTGTGTGTGTGTGTGTGTGTGTGTGTGTGTGTGTGTGTGTGTGTGTGTGAGAGAGAGAGAGAGAGAGAGGAGAGAGAGAGAGAGTGTCTGTGTGTATGTGTTTGTGCGTGTGTGTCTGAGTGAGAGAGAGTGTGTGTGTATCACAGAAAGAGAGAGAGAGAGAGAGAGAGAGGAGAGAGAGAGAGAGAGAGAGAAAAATAAAATGTATGCTGCATTCAAAGCATGCATTTCATAGCGGCGATGTGACTACATCACTTTACACTCGACACACTTTCAATGTAACATAATCATTGAATAGGTTATAAATAATGCAAACTTAGAAACAATGAGCAACATAGAGTTGTACAAATCCAAGGGCATAACATTCAAGAGAGAGAGAGAGAGAGAGAGAGAGAGAAGAGAGGAGAGAGAGAGAGAGAGAGAGAGACAGAGACAGAGACAGAGTCAGAGAGAGAGATCCGGACAGAACAGATACAATAATTATCAATGACTCCAGTTCAGAAAAAAGAAGCACCACCACACACCCCACACAAAATCAGAACACACTAGTTTACACGGGAACACGTCAGGTTCAAAAAGCAGAAGAGGAGAAGGGAAGGAGAACGGAGGAGTTTGGGATATGACAAGAAAAACAATGAAAATAGAGACAAATGAGAAATATCTGGAAACAATTGCAAGTATACGAACCCCTAAGGCACTGTGAAAATGACAAAGATTTCAAGGGAGGGAGGGAGAGAAAGGAGAAGATGAGATGAAAAATAGCATGATTAAGTGTAGATACGAAGTCCTTCAATGACAGCATTTTTCTGAGTTTATTTATTTCATTAATGTGTATAAGGATCCTAAAGACAAATACAAAGGCTGTGAATTCGTCCGTGTGTTCTTCTTATGTCTCTATTTGAATCTAACATGTAGAGACCATTACTTCCTTTTTTGCTGGGAGTCCATCTCTCTCTCTCTCTCTGTGCTGGTAAAACAGCCACTGTTTTTTACCATCTTTAAATTTAGCAAACGGAAAGCTTCAAAGAGAAAATTCCAAATAATTAATATTGCATACCATACAACTGATGCTCATCGCATGCCATAGGCAATGGTATGATTCTTGACCAGTCGCTCGTCAGGCACATCAGTCTTGTTAACACTTTCTCTGCTTTCAGGCTAAAAAAAGGAAAAAGTGCCTTTCAGGAAAGCAAATACCAGAATTTGTCGTGAGCTTGTGAGAATCAGGCCTTCAAGGAACGTGAAATTTGTGATGAAGGAACATTGAGAGAACGGAAAATTCTGATCAAGGAGCACAGAGGGAATAAGATGTGCATGTCGAACTTGACATGTAGCTTTTTTCAGATTGCGATAACACTGACTTTCAGAAAGAGGCAAGTTGCTATTCCACCTTAGGCTCTGGTTAGCTATTCAGGTAACAGGATACAGCAGACTCTTGTCAGCAGATTCAGTACTGCTAAAAAAGACCCCGGTAAATCATGTCATCATCATGTCTCAAAGCTTCAGCTTTAGACGGGTGTTTGGTCGGATCTGTCTGTTCTTGATGCTGTTTAGAGGGGACGAAGAATTTCATCTTTGTGAAACAATTGCCAAACAGGATTTCTGTGATGCTGACGACCTCAAGGCCAGAAAAGTGTCAAGCAAAGGCATTAACTCTAAAGGGACAGGCAAGTTTCTGAGTTCGTACCGGGCAGAGAAGGTACTGACTCAAAGGAAAGAAGGGACTTGGTCTGTTACTCCTGTGAAAAGGAAGGTCACCAGTCCGAACTCGGAAGAAGAAGATTTTCTGATAGGTGCTCAGAGCAGCCAATTGTTAGGAAGTGTAGTATACAAGTCGGGAAGCACTGTGTTTGGATACTGTAAGATACTGGGCAGAAAATGTTATGGTGTAGTATAGAATGCTCCTCTTTGAAAGTCAGAACAAAGTCATGGAACAAAACAGGTAATAGTCTTACTCATACAAAGTTCTTTTGAAGCTCAGAAATTATTGGAAAAAAAGTTGCTTATCTAAAAAGTCTCTTCTTGAAGCTCAGAACATTTATGGTAAAAAAAGCTGAATGTTTAAAAATGCTCCACTCTGATCAGTAAAACGAATTCATGGAACAAAAGCAATGGATAACTGTCTTTACAATCCCTTCTATGAAAGCACACTCAAAGAAGGACTTACTATTATCAACCCCAGGCTCTGGTTAGTATTCGGTAACAATACAGCAACTTTTCAGCAGATTCAGTACTGCTAAAAAAGCCCCCGGTAAATCATGTCACATCAGTCTCAAACTTAGCTTTTAGACGGGTTTTTGGGTCGGACTGTCTTTTTCTTGATGCTGTTTGAGGGGACGAAGAATTTCATCTTTGTGAAAAAATTGCCAAACGGGATTTTGTAGCTGACGCCTCAAGGCCAGAAAAGTGTCAACAAGGCATTAACTCTAAGGGACAGGCAATTTTCTATTTCGTACCGGGCAGAGAAGGTTTACTGATCAAAGGAAAGAAGGGACTTGGTCTGTTTTCCTGTAAAAAGGAAGGTACCAGTCCCAACCCGGAAGAAGAAGATTTTTTTTTAGGTGCTCAGAGCAGCCAATTTTTAGGAAGTGTGTATACAAGTCGGGAAGCATGTGTTTTGGGTACGTAAGTACTGGGG